>PVKM010011213.1:0-33579 GCA_004027735.1 Carollia perspicillata
CACGCTATGACAGGACACATGACAATGTAGGAGCTGGGGGAGGAGGGGAGAGCATGCAGTGTCGGGGCAGGGAAACTTTCTCTGAGGAAGTGACATTTGAGTTGAAACACATGGGATAAATGGAAGTTAACTGGGCAAAAAAGAAAGAAAAAACCACTTGAGCTTGCAATAAGCTTTAGATATTAGGAAAAAATCAGCCATCCCTGAGAGGGCTTCATTTCGGAGCAGTAACTATTTCACAGTGTTTTGTCTGATGTATAAAAGAAAAAAACATTCACCTGGGTAGGCCTTGCATTCTGTTGCATATTTGGGTGAGCAGATATGAGAGTGAGTTTAGTGACCCTTCGGTGAGTGGGCTTTGGGAAGAAATAGATAAAGTGAGTGAAATGATGAATTCACTGGAGGAAATTTGGTTTAAAAAGAAAGTGAATCTGTGTTTTTGGACACCAATTCCTTTTAATAAAGGAGAAGGTGGCAGAAATGTATGTCTTAGACTAGAAGAGTGAGTAAAACCATTTCCAGGTCCTCAGCCTTTGGTGACTCTTCATAGTTAGGTGTATAATTGTGTATTATTCTTTAAGCACATACGACCTAGTCGTAAGATGTATGACAGAATGAAAATTCTAGGCGTTCTGACATGGTGCAAAGCCCAGTAAAGAATTAGTCACACAACAGTTTTTTTTTTTAAGAAGCAGATCTTACTTCAAAGGATTGTGCTGAAGAATTGCATATTGATGACAATCGTGAGGAAGTAGAAATGCCATATCGATCTCCTTATAATTTACACAACTCCACACTTTAGAGAAAACACATTCCTTCTCCCTCACCACCAATCTCACCATTGCAGTCAATATCAGTGAATCACTGAATATGTGATTTTAAAGTTGCCAATCATTTCCCAGTGTGATTAATGATTTTGAAGGAAATGGTTTGTACGTGTTCTGATTTATCAATACATGCCCCACAATAAAAATTGCTTGTGTTTCTATAAGTGGAATAAAAGAAAAATGCTTTGTATTAGAACTGTATAATAATATTGATATTTATTACATATACTGTGTTTATGATAATTATTAGTAAAGAATTATAATACTTATGCAAAGGAAATAATAGGAAGTCTATCACTGAATGCCTGTGCCTACCACAGGAGTTTTCTAAGTCACATGGTGGATTGCTGACAGCATCGCAGTCCTCGGTTGGAACCTAAATGTTCTTTCTATCAATTAGGAAACAGCAGGTTTTCTTTATGTCTGTCATTGCCCATATATGGCTCACCTTTTGCTTATAACAAAAGTTCATCACTTCTGCTGCCCATTGCACTTCACGAGATTACTGCTGATTACCATTTAGATTTGTTAAGTGACATAGCATACCACCTTTTATGGATTCGGGAGCCAATAACCACTAAGGTCAGTAGTTGTAGCCTAATCAGTTATAAATGGGTTGTTTTACTGCCCACATAATGATCATTATATGTGCTCCCACAAAAGCATAGTTCTAGTTCCTGAATGAAAATATTTGTTTGTATTTAATTCTGTGCGATAACAGACTTCCCTGAAGTTTTCTTCATTAAAAGAGATGCAAGGAAGCGACTTTTTCAGTGGAATAGAGCTGAGTCGTGGTAACAATATCATCAACACACCCAGCCTACCGTGGCCACAGAATCCAATGACTTTCTTTTTTTAAATGAAGGTGTCTGCATTATCTGCAGTACCACTGACTGTACTTCATTACAATGCATTGCTTCACACAACACACTCTGAATGAAGACGATATGCTGGGTGGCTTCAAATTCAGGCAATTCCTCGAAGCAGGGCTTGTTTATCTGTCGGCAACACACTTGGAGCATTTGAAAGACTGGTGATGAGATTCACTCACACTGAAAAAATGTGTCGAGCATCGTGGCCGGTTCTGCCACAGTGTCCCGATGCGGAAGGGTGGAGAAGGCCGTCGTTACCACACAAAGGACTGTTGATTGTCTCTGTTGTGACTTGTCCAAGGAAGTGGCATCATTTTAAAATGACTGTCGTCCTTTGGTGGTAACTTGGTGAGACTTTTAAATAAGCTTGCAAACAATAGGTTTAGAATCTAGAAATAGTTTGTTCCATTTTTCAGTGGGAAATAGGATGTTTTATATTCATGTAAAATCCTTTATCTGGCTATGGAGTTTGAGTTCCAGCTGGAGAAGTGGCTTGGGAGTTATGGTGTCTTGATTCTAGATAACGAACAAAATGAACAAAAGGCTTTTCTCTTTTAACTGTGGAATGGAGGCACCTTTATTTCTGGAATTATACTTAGCACACCCCAAAATGTATGACTCTTGTGTGACAGAAGAAAGAGAATAATTTGGCATGTGACTGTTTTCCTTCTGTAAGTAATTATTTAATGAGAAAAGGAGGCCACCCTCAGAAGGAGGGTGTTGCCTTTTACACAAACCCAGCGAGTTAGATACAGCCCACAGGCCCAGAGTCCTCCCAGGCCTCTGCTGATGGCACTGGCCAGACCTGGGGAAAGGAAGTCTTAATTCAGTGGTCCAGACCCACTCATGTCACAGTGGAGGACAACGAGTCTACCTGTCCACTTCATACAAAAACTCTGCATTTACCAGAACTTGAGTAAATGGGGCAAAATAACTTCTCCATTAGGTTATAATGGACTAAATCGCCTTATTCCATTGCCTACCTTTTAACTCGTTCACTCTATAGGAGGAAGCTTGTTCAGTTCACTATTTAAGCAACCTTAGAACATTCTGGGTTATTTGGTACAAGGCATTACGAATAGCTGCAAGCTACCTATTTTTAGTCCTTTCTCTTGTTTCTTTCACACTGATTGATGAAATGGGAAGCAGGTTGAATAAGCTCACATTTTTTAGATGACACAAATATTAAATTGACAAATAAACTCCTAGGAGGTTGCAGTTCATTTCAGGGAAGTGTTGATATAAGGTTTTTAAGGGTCAAGAGCCCTATTAGAGGGGGGGAGGAGAGAAAGAGAAAGAGAGAGAAAGAGAGAACCACTAGGGAATTGTGTGAAAAAGAAAAATGAGGGAAATGTCTAGATTCAACAGGAAACTGAGGATGTTGAGAGCATTTTAAGAAAAACGCTTGCTTTTTCACCAGCTATATCATTTTGTTCCAAGGGACAAGAAACTTAATACTTGCTCCAAAGTATAATAGAACTGCAGACCTATCTCCACAACTTTTTTCTCTTTTACGTAATCTTGGCTATTCATTCACTATTCATGAGCTAGTGAGTGGGTGTTTTCCCATGAGATCTGGTCATCAACAGAATGGTAATGCAGACCTGAGTCTGGCAGACCTGAGTTTCACACGTACACGGTGGGAAAGTACTTCCTCTAGTTAGGTTAGGCTGTGTGGATTGTCCTGTGTTTTTCATCCATGCCTCTGGGAAGCTCATATCTTGACAACTGAGTATCTATTCACAGATTCCTTCAATACCAGGTTTCCGTGACTCTAGGTGTTGTATCTGCTTTTATTTTTATCTTTCCAAACATAAGGGTTTTCCAACTGCAATTTTAGTATGTCTGAAGGATGGAGTTATGTCTTTCCGTTAGGCACAGCTCTGTCATCCTTAGAAACACTGAGGATGAATTTTCGTTGTTTATACCTGCTCGTCACTAGAGACTATAAACTGATAATTTGGCTGCTGGCAAAATTCCACTGTAGCAGCTCAAAGAATGTTTTGGAAAGAGGCCAACAGTAGCCAGATTGCATGAAGTATTTAAACAACTGCTGAAGATCAGTTCTGGAGTTGGGGACTGGAAACCGGTGGCAGATGCATCTAGTTTCCAGCTTACCTTGGTCTGCGATTTTCAGGTCTGCTGTGATTCCCCCCAAATGTCTCTCTCAAAGTGGATTCTCTTCTTCTGTCTCTCTCTAGAGCATGCACATGCCCATGTGGAAATTTCATAATACTTTAGAATTAAACAAGTGCTTTTACATATTTACCTCTTGCCTTCTACATATATTAATGACGGTATAACATTGTCTATGTTATGCTATTTATGGCTCAACAGAAACACTAAAGGAGTCATAATATGGAGTCTGTCCCAAGTTGCACTGTGGACCACGGCGAGAGGGGAGAGCACAACGTATCAGAGACATGGGCGTAGCCCTGGCTCGGTTACTTGGTGTCTTCATGACCTTGAGCTGATGCCTTAAATTCTCTTCCAAGTAGTTTCTTTACCTTTAAGCCAAAACTGAGGGTGGTTTTTGTCCCAGGGACATGGGCAATCCCAGAGACATTTTTGATTGTCATGACTTGAAAGATGATATGTACATCCAGGGATGCAGCTAAACATCCTACAGTACACGGAACAACTCCCACTATGGAGACTTAGCCAACCCAGAATGTCAGTAGTGATGAGGCTGAGAAATCTTGCTTTAAGGTGTAAATAATATCTGCACCATTCATCACAGGATTATTGTGGGGCTCTAATATATTTGAAAACATAAAGCAGTCTTCCATGTCTGATATTAATGCTATCTGGCACTGTACATATGGACATAAAAACTGAATCTTAAGAGGAAAGTGGATTTGTTCTCCTAGGTTAAAAGTTATAAATGCAACTATCAGATTGAAATATATTAAGTACATCCACTGAATCTTGCTCCATAGTTTTATGGTTTTAAACTAATTCTCTGAACTTAAAGAGAAACAATGGAAAAATATTAATCTTGGAAGAAACTTACCATTCAGTGACTAATACAGATAAAGGAAATTGGAATCCATGCAGCTAATAGGTTTTTCTATTAGCATACAGCCACAGCCCATCTTTCCTAATGGAAGCCACCCTGAAATGATAAGTTGTTTGGATCACCTTAATTAACATTCGGCCCTATTAGATTTGCACCTGAGGTTGGGTTCATTTAACCAGTGCTGATGAATATCAAGCTTAACAATATCGAGTCACGTTATATTAGAATAAAATATGTTTTACATTGAAGGCAAATTTTTAGACTAGACTCTTAATAATGGCCTTTTATATTAACTCAGATACCTAGAGATAGTAAGAAAATGAATTACATTCCCGTGAACCAAACTCCAGCATCAGTCATAGTAGTAATTAGAATTAATCCTTTTATGGCTCTTGTTGTGCAGTTGCCTCATATGTGTATGTAACTCCAGAATTTACAAGTCATTTTTACAGATATCACTTCTGGTGTTATTCGTAATGCAGTCTTCTTAAAGTTTTATCTTGGAATCCAGGGGCAAGCTCTCCTAAATTTTTGTACAATATTTTATTTTCAAGAACATTTTTATGGGGGAGAGGAGGAAGCATGTAGTCTTTATCAGTTTTCCAATAGGGTGTGTTATGCAAAAAAGTTATAGGGTATGTTACGCAAAAAAGTTGGGAGATTAAAATAAAAGCTCATGTTCTCCTAAATGCTCATTTTCACCAAATCCTCTTTAAATGATACTGTATTTATTCCATCAATGTATTAGCAGATCATCTCTAGAGGTACCAACCAGTCAGTAATTTTAAAATTCTTAATTGATATGCAGACTTTTTTTTTAATTTAAAGATTCAGATTGCAAGCTTTGCCATATAGCTAAATTGAATAATTATGCAAATGAAATACAATATTATGTAATTGAACCTTTTGGAATGAAAATAACCCAGGTGTGCAAAACTCTCTGCAATCTGGAACAACCATTCTAACATATATCTGCCAAGTAACACCATCCTTTATACGAACAGGCAGGGGAAATCAGCTCTGGCTCCCCTCCCAAGAAACTATGCATGAAAGAGCATTTGCATTAGAGTGCATACAGACCCTCAGGTTGTCTGTTATGAAAGTCTCACTGAACAACAACAACTATACAGAGGAACTGGAAATCCACAGGGTTGGTAAATAAATACACTGTCCCACACCCACCAATAACATTAACCTTTAAAAAACACAGCAAAGACGTTTCAGAGGAGGGAACTGTGGGAATCCAGAAGGAGTCATCCCAGCCCCAAATGTGCCGCCGTGGTGTGCAAATTGTTTTCAGCTAACGGCGACTTTAGCTGCTTGCTCGGGAGAAACTTCTGCTTCCCTCCCAACCCTTACTCTCCTTCAACTGCCTAGAAGAATTAGAAGAATTTGAATTGGAGGCCTTGTCTGTACGAGATTATCAGGAATCATCTTTTATACCCATCTATATGGCAGGGCAAACTTTCATTTCACTAAACATCTGCTCTTCTTATCATCCTGCAGTGACCCTTTGAAGCCCCCAGCGTGGATTACCTCATCCCTAGCTCAGACTGCCTTATATACTGCAATCCCTCTTTCTGTCTCTGAACCTCTCCTACACGTGGGTCTCTGAGCCTCTCCTACAGGCAAGGTTCCCATACATATGTATATATTAAATGTGGTTACTTTCTCTTGCTAAAAAAAGTAAAGCAAAGTAAAATAAAATAATAAAGAAATCCAGTCCAAAATTTTTTGTTAAGTACCAAGATTTACAGTACCACCCAAAGAGCAAACGCCATTACAAACGTGGGCATTCCATCCAGAGCCCATTCTCTTCATTTTCTTATTTCTATCTCTGGCACTTTTTTCACATCTGAGAAGGGATTTCTATGTGCCACTCTGATGAGTGCTAAGTGAGCGCAGAGTGTGTGCAGTGAGAGGCCTCCTTGGAGTCTCCTGGAGGACCCAGTTCTCTTAACCTTCCATTTCTGGAACCAACAATTCAACTATCTATTATTCACCATTCAGCTTCACAGCTAGAGACACAGCCACATTTTTACATGAAATGTCACTGTCGAAAACACTGTTTATGTATCACTCAAAACATAGCCATGTGTCTATATGTGTTTATATGCCAGCAAAGACTGTAACACTCAACATGACACAAAAGGAGCTAAATATTTTGTTAGCAGTTGTATTCTAGATTGATACTAAATAATTGAACATGACAAAGTCGAAATCAGAACAGACACAAGAGTGCATTCATTCCCAGCCACACTTCACTGGAACTTGCAGTAGCTGGGCTCAGACACCTTT
This sequence comes from Carollia perspicillata, assembly GCA_004027735.1. Taxonomy (NCBI): domain Eukaryota; kingdom Metazoa; phylum Chordata; class Mammalia; order Chiroptera; family Phyllostomidae; genus Carollia; species Carollia perspicillata. The sequence goes on from PVKM010011213.1 coordinate 7,017, forward strand.
TATCCTCCCTTGGCGCACGTCTCTTTCCACACTCTAACTTCTTCAGAGGACAGATGGAATTCTGGCAACTTTTCCAAGGCACTGAGGCCAGCCTAGAGGGCCCTTTCAAAGGGAAAGCAAAATGGTTCCAAAACCACAGTGACAAAAGAGAAAATCAAGTCCCTCTTCACCTCTTGCCTTATTCAGTTGCCACTCACTGGGCTTTGTAAGGCCACATGACTCATTTTTAAATATTTTCATCTGGACCATAACACTTTTCTTTTAATGATATAGAAGGGTAAATATTAATACTATTCTCAGAATATATTTTTATTTTGAAAAAAAATAGCATCGAAAGATTTTTTATTTTGATTTCTCCTTGCACACTGCCTAGGCTTCTGTGCTAGGATTTATGCCCTCTCTTGCTCGTGAAGTGCTGCCACTTGGCAGAGCCTTTGCCTCTGGGGGGTGGAAATGTGGTGTGCGGGATGAATTGAATAGCTGCATCCCAGATGACATAATTGAGGGATTAAATAGGAGAAATGGGTGGCCACGAGGATAATTATTTGAATTGCAATGTGGTCATTGCCCTGGGATTCATTTTTTTCTTCTTTGAAAAGTGGTTTGAGATTTGGTGTAAGCATAGAAGTTACCATTTCAACCCTAAGCCACATCCCTGCACAGAGCATGTGGTCTTTGTGGTTGAAGATCATAATAGTTACACAAGAAATTATCATCACCTTCTCAGACTTGCCCATTGTTAAGAAGATGCAATTTAAATCCTGGTATGCATGCAGTAGCCTAGCTTATCTTTGGACAGGTATTAAAATCTACATAGCAAATTTCAGTTGAGACTCAATCCTCTGCAACTGATTTTTAAGTTCCTACAACTCTGCATTATTAGAGTAGAATGCTTTCCAATAAGGTTTATTTCTAACGTTACATAGAGAAAAGCAGAACAAATGCAGAGTTATTCTTCTGAGCAAAGTTCAATGGATGCCATTAACAGTTCCAAGAGTTTGGACTGAAATGGTCCTGGGCGCTGGAAGGAGCTCACTGGTAAATGGGAAAGGAGGTCCTCAATGCGATCGATCCATGGCTATTTTAATAGCCCTGTGCCTTGCCCACTCTGCCTTCCCAGTTGGCTTCTTGCAGCAAACAGTTCCATGTTTCAGACCAGAGGGTCAGGCCTGAGCAGTTCTCATTGAAACGGTTGCCAAGTGACATCTGATACACTTTAAGATTGTGAAAACCAAGTGCCCTTCTGCAGCTAGGAAAAGTTACACTTTTAGTGTCAAGCCCGGCTGGTGAGGAAGCTCCATCCACGATTCTGCACAATGGATAAAACTGGCTCACATGACACCAACCGACATGCAGTGCTTCCTAAAAATGCTCTTCAGAATCTTCGTAGCCTTCTTTTATTTGGTCACCATTATGATATGTGCTATCCAACAGAGAAAGAACTGCTTACAGCTTTGGAATACAGATGGGTAATTATTGCCGGAACACCTGAGATCAAGGGCTCCGGAGAACCTTACACACAGCTGAACGCCGGCGCAGTGAAAAGATAGAGGGGCAGAGCTTTCCAGAGCGATAAAAGTCAGTCCTACCCAATCCTGTCTTCTAAAAGCTGAAGTTACAAGACTAAAACTTTGTCATTGTTTATATTAACACCTAAAAAATATACCTTACTCGCTTGTCCCTATGTTGTCTCTTTCGGTCTATCATTACATTACTCCCTGCTTTCCACATGGGGCCCTCTCAGTGGCGAGTGGGAAATCAGCTTTCAAACCTGCAACCTTAGATTACTAGAATTGCCTCTTTCGCTTCTCAATAGCCCTGATATCCAAGAAAATATTCTTAGTTGTCTCTCCTAGGACTTGATCATCTTACTGCAGGAAACACAGAAGTTATCCCTCCCGGGAAATAAGGAGGGAGGGTTGTGAAGTGGTTATGTAATTGATTTTTGATTCTTAAGAGAAACGTAAACATGAAACATATGCTTCCATGATGTAATGACATAGCATTAGACAAACAGTAACTATAATAAATTCAAAATATTGAGAAATGATAATAGTAACTTTAGAACAGTTTCGTACTCCATTCACAACGGCACTTACCTTCCTTAAGTCATTGGTTCTTTCAAAAGACCGTCTTATCTAATCCTTACATTTTGCAGGTAATAAAAGTGGTGCCCAGAGAATTATTAAGTCACTCACCTGAGGTTACATAACCCATAAGATTGCCCCACATCCTACTTCCTAATGTTATTCCCTCTCTGGGAAGGCCACAGGAGCTGACTTTCTGGAAGCTTTGCTTGTTAGCAGCATGTACGACCTGTGGGAAAAGACCTAGCAGCATTTGATTTTTGCTCATCTCCCTGGTTTCTGGCGAAACATATTGAACAGATAGTCCCATCCCTTTCTCCTTCATTGCTTTATTCTCTGGACCACAAATAATGAACACCACGGCTTTACAAAGTTACTCTTTTCACCACTTAGAGTTCTTTGATGTCAGTGTCTGTGGAAGTATCAGAGAGTTGTTCTCTGGAGACTTCCACATTGTTAAGTCCTTGCCGTTAGATTCCTTCCTTCTAAACCAAAGAAATAAGTCTTAGGAACTTATTAAAAATCAAATAGTCAAATATCTTCAAACATGAAAACTGTTCGGGTGCTAAAACACTCAGGCCTTTTCCAGTACTTCAGCTGGGCACGCAGTCAGTGCCTTCCCGCCTTGATTGGTGCCCACGACCCACAAAGTACATTGGGAAATGCCCTTTTATTTTTCAATAATGATCTACAGAGTACTTACTATGTGCCATGGTCACATCTCTGTCACTGTCTTTATTCCTCTGGTCAACAGTGCCTAAACCTTAAATAGCAGGGACCAAAAGCAATAGCCCCCTATGTACTACTCTCCTGTCCAAAACCTGGCTGTCCTCAGCAAAAGTGAGAGGAAGAGAACCCAGAGTGAACAGGCTTATTCAGAGCAGTTAGAAGTGCTGTTCACAACCGGAGCAGAGCTGTTACCCGTAGTTGTGTAGGACTTACGTGGTGCATGACACTCTAGTGGGCACTATTTACATGGGCTACCACAGGAGCTGTGTCTCCTGGGGCTGCACAGGGAAGCAGACCTACCTTGCAGGCAGACAAGTGCATGTACCAAAACAGTACATTGTCCTGTTTTTTGATGAATCATATTTTCAGGAAAATAAGACACTCACCCTCATCTGCAAGAAAAATTTGGGTTGAGTGAAAACAAAAACAAAATTTTCATAATAAGGCCAAAATGATTTCTCTAAGTTTTCATGACACTCCTGCAGCGCTGTCCTACACCTAATGTAAGGTTCAGTCCTGGGTTTGCTTACGGGCCCCATCTGTGTGTCCTTTAAAGTAGGAGGAGAGTGGTGATAGCCTGCCCTATCCAAATGTTTTGCCTAGTAGCTCAAGATATCAAGAGTTTTCCTAGGGAGTTGCTTACATGAGGGCTAATATATATATATATATATATATATATATATATATATATATATATATATATATATATATATATTTGTGCTGAATAACTTAATAATACATAACTTAAAAATCAGCCTTATTTTTTTTTTAAGAAAAGGGACCAAGCAAGTCTAGCCTTAGGCGGTGTGATTTTTGTGAAGACAATGCTTGACACCTACTGAGTTTTGAGTTTCCACTCTCAGTGCTATCTGTTCACTTGGAAAAACAAATATGATATTGGAGTAATAGCACTGGGGAAAACATGAACAATATATTAAATACTGTGAAGCAGGAATAAAATTAATGAGCAAACATTCTAACAGGAGTCACTACATGTGAGCACATTAAATGTCTGTATAAACATGGAGCTTGTGAGTGAGTTTCAGGGTTTTATTCTGCTGACTTTCTTAATGAGATGTGGCACACAAAAATAAAACCTTGAATGTCTCTCAAATCTTAACCGATAACTCACATGGTCATCACATGTAGCACAAAAATCAGTATCATCTAAAAGAGCACCACCTACATATATGAGGATCCATTCACTATTACCATTGAGAAACAGCTATTACCATTGAGACCATACTGAAAAAGACGATGTAGTCTGGAAATACTAACAGTGACCAGACAGCCAGTGGCACTTCTATTTTCAAAGCTACATCTAACTCTTCCTCACTCTGTAACAATAACCTGCAGCCAGCCTGGTGTCTTGTTCAGACCCTGACACCATACTGCTCTAACAGACCCGGGAGCTCCGAGGTTGTGAAAGGACCCAGCAGGCAACAGACTCCCTCGTCCCAGGGGCCTGCCAGAGGCTGCGGGAGCAGCACCTGCGCCTGCTCAGTGAGTGCAGACAAGCCATTGTTCTTCACGCTTTAGAGCAACTAGTGGAGTCCACCAGTTTAGGCCTAAAACGTGGAATAAAATAATAGGGTATGAAAGAACAATGACAACAAAAAGGTAATGATCTTCTCCACCAACTGGTTTGTGGTGCTTTTGAAATTTTTTTTATAGGGAGTCAAGGACGAATTGAGATACGTAGGGAAAAATTATATGAGGCAGAGATATTCAGAGAGCAGTTGCAGTTTAACAACTCAGGAAATGAGTGAAGGAATCATGTCATTTAGACTATCTTGTTAGGTTCTTATTAGATAGATGGTGCTTCTACCGAGTTACTTTTAGAATAGGGAGAATATCCAAGAGCATTTATTGTGTGGCCCCAAAATCCATGTGTTGGCAATTGTTAGGCAGTTTTTCATATGGGAGTAAAATAACTATTACTCTTATAACATTTCTGAAAATATGTACATATATGTTACACATTATAAATGCTTGTATATCTAATATCTGTTTTGATTAATTCAACATCTGGTGAAGTTTATCTCCATTTTACAAATGAGAGGTTATGGCTTATTGAAGGTCACAGAGGGTGGATCCCAGCTAGGATTTTGCCCAGGTTTTTGAAGATAAATTCAACCCAATTTTACATAAGAGCCCCTGGGGGAAATTTTTAAAAAAATGCTTATATCCAGCACTGCCTGCCAACCTGCCCCCATGAACCCCAGCAGAGACTGACATAGTAGGGCTGACTGACATGACCTGAGGTTCTGCAAAAAAAAAAAAAAACCCAAAAAGTCAGAGACCCTCTGGATATCTCATTGTGTAATAATAATTTCTAAAGCATAAGAACTTGAAAGAAATCTATAGAGATCTTAGGATCACCTGTGGAGGTTGTTTTTGTGTCTATAGATTAGCTTGTTTATAATGTTCCATCCTCACCGAGAACTGAATATTAAACAACATTTTGTTTAAGGGTGGCATGTGGTTTCATGTAAAATATGTAAGATTGAGTGCAGTGAGAGCTACTCAACTTTCTAGTTGTGTAACTTTGGACAAATTAACTTCTTTCAGCCAAAGTTTGCTGATAATGTAAGATGTATCATGATTAAGTGAAATAAAATATCTAAAGCAATTAACACAATGGCTGAAAGTAAATTCTCAATAACTCTTAAAACATCTCCTTCCAGAAGTAGGCTTAGGGTTTGTCCATGTTTTCACTATATGATTATAATTTATATTTTCTTCTTTCCCATATTTGTAAGGAAATCACTATGTTAACCATTCAATCTTATACATTTGCTCTTAAGCATATATTTTATTAATCTGGAAGCTTATATGAGTTGAGTTTAGGGTATGGCTAGGAAACTTTTCATAGCTCCTTCCCTAATCTATAGGAGTTTAGTTCGTAAAAACTAAATATAACCTGAAGAGATCTGTTGTGCTCACCCAGCCATCTCTGCAGTCGTCTCCTCTCAGTAAACCAGCTGCATGAGTCTCAGGTCAGACAGAGTCAAAGCCGTATAATCATCCCACATCATCTTAATATCAAGTGCATGAGTCTTGGGCAAGCGTTTCATCCTGTTTGAACAGTACTAATTTCCCTTAGTTACAAAAACTCCTTGGTGGTATTGATTTTATGAGTACTATACATTCCTCGCCATGAAGATAGGTTTTAGGGGAAAGAGGTATTCTCAAGATATGGTGAGTTTTACTGCAGTGTGTTGTCAAGTTCAGCTGTTTGCCATGGACGACTTAAAGAACTTAGGAGCCCTGCAGAGAGGCAGCAATGCCAGGTTGGAATGACCAGCTGCTACCACCCAAAGAAACACCAGCACAAAGAGATGGTCTGAATTCCAGTTGTCCTGACAGTGTAGAGGAGCTTTCGTGGAAAAGAGAGGCGAAATAGCCTTATTGAATAATTCATTACTGCATAAACACACTCATAAAATGCTACGGCACTGGCCGGGGGGGAAGACCCCGCTGCTACTGGGTCCTGCTCTCAGTGGCTGCAGGGCCACAGCAGGCAAAGACAGCTGAGCACATTTCACTGCTCTGATCACCACTCCTCCCACTCATAATGAATTTGGCCCTTTCCTTCCCGTTGCCTGAGGACAAGCATCGCAGTCTAGAAACTCTAAGTCTGAATGTTGTCTTTATTTTCTGTTTAGCTTTCACAACTGAAAGGAAAGCCCAAGTTTTTAATAAACATCCCACCGCCAGTTTATGAAAGGGGGGCTTGATCTAGATAGCAATGTGTTTTTTGAGAGGCTTGCAAAGCTAGCTGTGGATGAGAATGTCCAATTTGCATTGGAACGGCTAACTAGAACTCAGGGAAAGTCCATCTGGCTTAGAGAAGTGTAAAAGAAAATAACAGAATAGAGAGAGCAATGCTTCAGTAGTTTACAAAACATTTATTTGACGCCTCATGTGGAAAAAGCACCATGCTATGGAAGACGGCAAGAGCATGGCGAAACAACCACCTGGAGCTCCTGCTGTGGGCCCAACACTCTTCTAAGGACAGTGGAGAACAAGGCAAATCTCTGTTCTCCTGGAGCTTGTGTTCCACACATAAGTGGACAGGAGTCAGCTAGTAAATACCTGGCAGAGGATCATGAGGGATGACCCATTAGTGAACAGTTTGCTACTTAAGGGGAAATCATGGGAGGCCTCCCTGAGGAGTAAAGCTGGAGGAGAGACATGAACTACCTGAAGGAACTAGCCAGGCAAAGGACAAAAAAGAAGTGTTCTGGTAGGGGAACTAGAGTGCACAGCCAGAGTCTGAGAGGTCCTGGGTCAGAGGGAGCAGTAGGACAGGGGACTGGATTGGCAGGCAGTGGGCATGTCACAGGGGACTTTCCTAGTGGGTCACAGCAGAGAACTTTGGTTTGGAGAATTCTACCTTTGAAGATACAAAGCAAGAAAGTAACTTGATCTGACTTATCTTGTATTCTTTATAGAGATCACTTTAGCTTCACTGTGGAGAATGGATTTTAGGAAGCCAAAAGTGGAGGTAGGGGGACCACTTGGGAGACTATTGCAGAGCCCAAGCAAGACATAATGGTGGCTTACCCTCGGACTTGGTTAATGGCCATGGATCAAAGTGCACATGTGAGAAACTTGTTGCCACAAAGTAGGGTCAACACGATTCCTGATACACTGGATGCAGGAAGGTGAGCTGGGGTTGGGGCATAAGTGGGATGACTACTTAGGGGCTTGTACACCCAGATCAAACCCGAGAAATGAGGATAGGTGCAAACAGGAGGAGAGTAAACTCCAAAGTTCTGTTTGGGCCCTTTTTAATTTGAGGTGCCTTTTAGACACTGAACTGAAAATGTTGAATAGGAATTTGGATAAAGGAATGTGAAATTCTGAGAGGAGGTTTGAATTGGAATCACAGTCATATAGATGGTAGATATTATGGCCAAGGGGCTGAATGGGATCAACCTGAAAACTAAGGTAACCTAGGGCTTCACCTGGGGCCAGCCAAGAGATGGAGAGGTAAGGGGCCATGACAAGAGGAAGAAAGTTGGAAAAGTCTTGGGTTACTCCAGCTAAAAGAGCAAAGTATTTCATACAGACCCTTCATTTCTGACCTGCACACAGGTATCTTTTTGTGTTGGTAAAATAAATATTTTATCTTATCTACTGTCTTGGACTTCAATAATATTAAAGGGCCCCAGTAGTTTGCACATAATGAGCTACATGCATGTATCAGCCCTAAAAATTCACACAGAGACAAGGCTAAGAATAGGAAAGTAGTTGCTTAGTTCCCGGTTTGAGCTCATGTGCTCTGCTTTTTCCTTTTGCTTCACTTCATGAAGATAATTCCCTCTGGATTAGAAAATCAGTCCCAGCAAGGATAGCTTTTTTGAATCCCACCCACTTCACAAAGCTGAGATGCATGTGTTGCAAGCTGTTCTATTTTTGTAGTTCAACAAATATACATTAAAGACATATGCTGTGCCCTGCTCTATGCTAGACAGATTAAAACACATAAGATAAGCATGGAGATTCAACTTGTACCTCAAGGAACTCATAATATCCTGAGTGAAGAAAGGCTTACTTATGCTAGTACCTAATTAGCATGAAAACAAAATGAAAAGAAGAATATTAATTTCTAGAAATTTTTTAATTGGGTTTTTCCTTTTGTGTATCTTAACCAGTATTAACACTTTCAGAGAAAGAAGCTAAACTACTACCTTGACCTTCATGTCCTCACCCCATGGTTCTGATGTTTGCTGGGATATGTGTTTCCAAGGGATTTAATGAGATTTCCTCTGTTGTCATTATCCTCTTTGGTTTCTTCAGTAGCACCAAGTAGTACTGAACTCATAGAATATAACAACTTGCATTTGAATTGAATATTTTATAGTTCCCAAAGTAACTTCACTCATGATACTCATACATTTGGGAGTTGGAGAGGATAAGTCTTTCTGATTTTATAAATGAGGAAGAGGCTCCAGGGGTTGGGATGAGGAGCCAATGACCTGTGTGAAGTCACAGGGTTTGATGGAGGGCAAGACCTCACCTTCATGTCCATGCTCCTGCCCCTAAATGAATATGTTCCTATGGAAACATACCTAAGTAATACCTCTTCAGAGCTTAGCTCTAACCCGCAGAAGGGGAAAACAAAATAATTATAAAATTAGACGCAGAGATAACAAAAATTCACTGTGAAAGGATGAAGTCATTGAAGTTCCAAAATTTAGCATTATTGGAGGAGTAGACACAGGACGTCAAAAGAAGCAGAATAACAGCTGTCTGGGGTAGGGTTTGAGGTTGAGGTCATTTGTTTGATACTGAAGCAGATGCTCTAAGGACCGTTCTCGGGGTAGCACCGACCTCGGTTGTCTGGGACTCAGCCTCTTTTGAATACAAAATCCTCATTTCATAGTTGATGCTATGGTGTCAGCTTTGAAGACAATAGTAACAAATATTTGAAAAGCCCTTTAGAATTTCTAAGCACTTTCACATTCAAAATCTCAATTGTATAAGCCTTCCCTGTGAGGTAGGTTAATTGAACAGACATCATCATCTCCACATTACACATGAGGAAACAAACTTAGAGATTAACTGACGTGTTCAAGGTCCCAACATGCTGGTAGTAGACGGTACAGCCAAGACTGAAACTTAGGTCTCCTGCCCCTAAAATTTTGATCCCATGCAGATTTCAGGCACAAGGTGGCCACTGTGGGGATACATGATTTTAATGCTTTTGTGGAAAGTATAGTATAATGTGGACACAAAAACAAAAGAGAGCGATTAAATATATTAATTCATTTACTCATTCATTAATTCATTCACAATGTGTTTGAATGGATATTAGTATTTTAGTTGATGAAAAAAATAAAAGTAGAAAGACTCTATTCTTGTCCTCATGTTTTTAGAGTCTAATTGAAACTGAGAATTAAAAAAAGTGCATTGGAGTATTGTAGTCATAGAAATTTGTGTGGTGCACAGTAGATTCACAAAAGAGAGTGGAGATTGTAGGACAGAATCACAGGCACAAGTTAAAGGCCATGTTAATATAGGGAAAGAAGCCATTAATTTAAGGCTCTTCCACATCTAAACATTCTGTTTTACCAGTTTGATTGTGTGATACTGCTCAGTATGTTTTATCCACTCTTATCTTTCTTCTTCAAGATGAAAAATTACTCCAAATTGGGCTTGAGAGGGTTCTGGGATCTCTTTTTCATCTTAAAGGTTTAGTTCTTCTGTCTGTTGTGTGCGGAAGCTGAATTTGGGGAAAAAATACACATGGTTTTTTTACTTGGGGACATTTTTGTTCAGCATTTACAAGAAAATACCAAACATTTCATTTGGAAGCAAACGGCCTGTATGAAGCAGCTTGCACACCCCTTCCCTGAGCACCACTCATGCCTGAGGGAGAGGCTGTGAGAAGTAACGGTATATGCAGGGCTTGTTTTGTGACAAAGGAGACATGACATGACAGGAATCCTCATGTTCCAAGGATTCCGTATCCATGCTTAGAGTTTCCGTCTTTATTCTAAGCCAAATCACGATTCAGAACTGAGCCATTGATTCTCCCAGAAGAATCTCTCCCGTCATCTCATGGACACACAAATTAACAATCAATTAAATGTTTGTGTATATTTCATAGGAAGGACAGAGGAGCAGGTTTACTGCAGAGATCTGATGCAAAAGTCCTGAAAATCCTCATTAGATACTGGTTCTGCAAACTGCTTTCTTAAACCTCCCTACTCGTATTATTTCAAGTCTCCCCTGTTGATGCACTCAGGCTCTCCAGAAAATTCCCTCCTTTGCTCTCGCCAGTATTTTCCCTCAGAACTTCAAAATATTTAAATACACCCCAAGTAATGCATTTGGGCCTTCCTATTTGACCTCACCTGTATACACGGAAGACGATGCCCTGAAGCCAGCAGGACCCAGTCTCCCAGAGAGGTGGGTTTACAGCTTGAGTTACTTGAGTGTGCTGGGCACCTTAAACACAGCCCTCAGCAGTTTAGATTATTTCTTTGAAACCAGTGCATTCTCCAAGATGAATGCTGACCAGCGTAATTCCCTTGGATTGCATCTGATGTTTTTAAAAGTTTGATTTTACATTTAGACAGGGTTATTTGGTCATGGTGGGATAAAAATGGTCAAATCAAAATATGCTGTTTCAAGTCAAATTATGGTATGATTTGTTCTCTATGGCAAAGATAATCCTAAAGCAGCCTTTATACCCAGCACCAGGCATTGATACAAAACCATGCAGTTACTGATAATAAAAAACATAGTGTAGATAGCTAATGAAAGATGACAGTGAAACTGTGACACGATTATAAGCTACTAGCAATATTATTTTGAATCTTTTGTTAGAAACTGAACAAGTGTTGTGCATGTTAACTGATGATTGGCTTATGAAAGTGTATGCACTGTATTTTGTCAGTGTTGGCTTCATCTGAAACTATGGCTTCCATGAGTTTAAAAAATACATACATTATTTTTTATACAAAATGACAACCATAAATTTTGATGTGTTCAATTGTTTAAACCAATGATTTCCAGAATATAAGTGGTGTCTTACTTATATAAGTTTCAAAACAGGCTATTTTGAAATAGGTAAATCTCTCAGTCAAAACCTTTGGAGACCCAAATTGCTGGTATATCTTCCTCAGAATGCCTCTTATTATCCTGGAGTATGTATGTACTGGAAGTATCTCCTTCTTCTAGTCTCATACTTAGACCAGTTATGTTTCTCACTTTAAGAAATGGCCACTGACACAAACACACTTCATATAAACATTAATAAAACTAACTTTGTTCTACAAAAGTCATTCAGTGCCTTGTGAGTCTGTAAGAGCATTTATAGGGTCTTCTCATACACTAAAATTCAATGTTAAAAGTATAATCAGTCAAAGAACCACCAAAACGGCAACAAGGGTCTTTCTTTTCCTATGCTACTGGGGAATTTTTTCCACCTCCTAAAACCACCCAGCTGCCCTTTGTGAAGTTCCTAAAATAATGATTAGCATTATTAAACCAGAGACTAAAAATCTTGGTACGGACTGACCCATGGGGACACATTACTATCATTATTTTAGTATAAAATAATAAAAGGGGCGTCCATAGGGGGGCAAAATTGTGGCTCATCCTTACAATTTACTCTATTTGTCAAAGTTACCCCAAAAAGTTCTTGGGGGTGACTGGAATTGGCTGTCAGGAGCAGGTGCTCTCAAGTGTCTTGCCTTTGTGGTTCGCCTACCCGGGTTTCCCAGTCCTTGGTTGAACGTTAGTGACCTCACAGGATATAATGTTGAATACAGCTCTGGCGATCTCTTCCAGTGGAGGCTGAGGCCATTCCTAAAACCTCCTTCCCCATGTCCCTTTTCAGTGTCTTTTCCTGAACACACACACGCTCTCTTTCTCTCTCGTCTTCCCCACCACTCCCCCGTCTCTTCTCTCTCCTCTACTTTTCTCAATGTAGACTGAATGAAACCTTGTGTTCCCCACATGTTCTCTGGAAGGTGGGTGCAGTTTGCCCCAATGCACTTCAAATACACCATCCTCATCTCTTGCCTCTCCTGTGATTTACAGATGCTGACACTACACCACCATGCTCTTTAGGGGTTTTGCCCTTATTACTAAAAATATGGTGTATGTGTGTGTGTATATATATGCTCTTCCATTTTATTAACACCCTGTTGTCACCCATGTTACCCTGTCAGTTTGGCAAAGCCCAACAACCCTCATATGGAACAATGTTAATTACAACTTCTCTACACCTTACAAAATATGCCTTCTCAATTTATGAATGAATATGGGGTACATTTCCTAGAGCAGAACCCATGAACACATGTATATTTTACCTGCATTCTTACAGGCTGTACTTCAACCCCCCAAACACATACACCTATACATGTACATGCTTTTCTTCTTGGAATTGGCAAGAAGCTTTGGGATGTCCTTGGCACCTACTGGAAGGGCATGAAACTAAATCCAGTACCTTTCCACGACCCCAAATCGGTTTTGTCTTGCTGACCTCTCCCTGACCCCAGCTTGCTGTTCTGTTTTTCTATTTTCCCTAAATGCAACTTACTTTAACCATGTATTAACTTGATTAATATTCCTACAGTTAAAGGATAATAGATGATTTCCCATTTGTCAGTCTTAGCCACTTTTCTTCTCTTTTAAATGTCTACTCATGACGTACATCCAGACGGCACGCCCTTTTTATTTTTGTTTAAAAAAACAAAACCAAATTTTAAAAAAAATTAAAGAAACAGCAATATTTGTCTTCGATTTTGGCTATCATCAAAAGGGGAATCAAGGGGCCAGAAAATGCAAAGCAAACAAAGTGTCCCCTGACCACTCTGTCTGTGCCTCCTCAGCGTGTGCATCTGGTTGTTCATCTCTGAAAGTGTGTGAAATATTCTTTTTTCTTTGAAAACTTTTTTGTTCTTTTCTCCCTTCTTGTTTGGGAATTAAGTGCTTTTTGTATTATATATATCTATCTATATATATAAATATATCAGTGTGTTTCTTTTTAATTGCTAGATCTTTAGATTTGCTTTTATCCAAAATTATGAGAAAAAAGTTATGAATTGTTTTCTGCAATTTCCCCCCACTCCCTCTTTAAATGTGGAACAGCTTCAGCTGCAGAATCACACAGCCACATCTTTCAAATTAGCCCGCTGGCATTGGGAATCACGTGCACTGTGGGTGGCCTGGGGAATACAGATGACGTCATTCAGACAGTCCCATTTCCGTATAGGGAAGCAGTTACCAGCCCCACTAATGGGCTCCAGGTACAACTCTGCCTTTCCATCCCCACTGAAGATTTCTGACCCCTTCCCCTAACTCCAGATGGGGCTGTGTGGCTGTCGATGAAGTTGTTCAACTTGAATGCATAAATCTAGTCTCCTTGTTTTTGCTTTTAACCTTTCGGTCATTATTAGTAGTATTATTATTTTATGTACTTTGGCTATTTCTAGTAGGAGAAAAAAGTTGAACTGTTTTTATTATTTGAACATTTTAATGAAACTGTAATGATTTTTTGAAGTAATTGCATGTTGAAGAAGTTGCAGCTTAGGGCGTGTGAGATTGTCAGTGTTAGAGTTCTGTTCTTTATTTCTGTAGATGGGCATGTGTAGGCTCATTTGTTTTTGTATATTGCCCATCCCTTCCTTACAGCCAGAAGCTCTAATGCAGCTAGATCACTTCGTGCCGCCCTTACATGGACATGGCGACTCACTTACACATTTACTCCCATCATCTTCATCTCTTGTGTAGTCCACTCATAGACACGACCCTACCTTCTCTGCATCGTTCCTGCCCACCCCCTCCTTTCTTTAGCATTGTTCGAATTTATGTGCCGTCATCCATCCCCTTAAGTTAAAGAAAGTCTAATACTTGTCAAAAAGACAACAAATTTAAAACGTAAATATGTATCTGAGAACCTATAACAGTGCAGAAATTCATTCCAAACCCTCTAGATGCATAGATTTTTTTAAAGGCAAATTATAAAATCAAACAGGTTCTTTTTGAAATTTTTTCAATCACCGCAATTGGGATTATTTCAAGTTTAAAATTGATGCCCTCCCAAGCCCCTTGAAGTAAAAATTCATGAAAGTGCAGATTTTTTCTTCTTTTTATGTTATGTGGTGTGGATGTATGTGTTGTTGCCTCCCTGTATCATCCTCTGTTGTAAATTACTATATTTGAAAAATTAGACATTTTGCTCAAGAGTTTTTTTAAGAACTGACAACAAAAAAGCGAGTTACAAGAATGTGGCAATTCTATTTGTCCAAGAGCATTCTTACACAACTTTCTTTTGTAAATTTTTCTTTCATGCCAAAAAACATGCGGGCAATTTGTTGATGTAAGTTGACTAAATTAATATGGTATGCTTTTTCTTATTTAAATTATTTTGTCTATATGGAAATGATTTCTTTCTTTGTTTTTCAAAATCAGCGTCTATTTTTTATTTGCTTTTATTTTTCTTTCTGTCCTTATATTGTGAATGCCTTGTTGATGTTATTTGCTCTCCTTTCCCTCTAGCTTACTTTGGCCCTGAAGCTGATTTTATTTTCTACTTTATGATTTTGACGACAATATTAAATATTTTATTTCCTTTGTGTCTATTTGTTTAATTTTCAGTGTTATGTTTTGTGCTGAATTGCTTCTAATAACCAATGTGAATCCTACTCTTGGTAGAAGCGGGTGGGTAAATTGTTCTTAACTTAACATCCAACGGAAGCCTGGCCTCTTTGCCTGAACCAGCTTGAAAGCCCTGAAAGTAATGGCAGGCTCTACAGTGGGATGGTGAAGTGGTTCCAGCCTACAGGAGGCCTATTCCCAGGGAGACAATGAATTAACTCCAAGTGTTATCAGTTGCAATTACATCCTAATTTAACTCCAGAGAAAGAATTCAGGGAAATCAGTCTTCTTTTTTTTCTCATCTGCAAAGGGGAAATAAGGTACTCTCAAGTGATTATGGTGAGTTTCGTTATCCAGGATTAGATCATCACATTCACCACAGGTTACAAAATCAATTTTACTGAGAATAAAGACATTGAGAATCCGAGGTGTTTAAAGTGTTGTCGGACTATAATGATGCCTTCCAATGTATAGAACTAACTTCTGGTGAAACACACACACACACACAGAAGGCACACAATTCTCTTGCTCTTCTCCCCTCCCTGCTGTCTCTTCCCCTTTCTCCCTCTTTCCTTTTCCTTTTCATTAATAGTTTCCATTTCTCTTAAGGATTTAATCAGGTAAGCTTTAAAAGGATCCTAAAATTCTACCAAAAGGAAACATGATGATTTTCACACCTGAAGTTTTTAGGCAACTTTTCAGGTAGGTACAGCCGTTTCATGTGATCCTAGGGTGAGTATATCTCTTGACCTTAAAGGTTTTTAGATGTTGCCTTTCCGCACTTTAAGAAACTAAGAATGGTAAGAAGTACTATACAATTTTTAAGAAAAGAGGTTACTTGTTTCACTTTCATTTTCAATATTAGAGTTATCTGAGACTGTTATAGAAATATCAAACTGAATGCATGATAAGAGGTATGTTTCCAACCCAGTAGTTTTAATGAATGGGCTTTCTCTACCTAGATCTATATGATTTTATAGTGTTTTATATGTTGGGTGATATTTTAGGTTCAAAACTAAGAACTTCCTAAATGGGGTGTTATTTTATCGAATTGAATTGAAAGCTGTTATTTTTATTGAAGAAGCTATCTATATGACCATTTAATAAAGAGCTAATCTTTTTTTAATATAAGCTCATTGAACTATTAAGTCAGTGACTTTGAGGAATGAGTTTGAGGAATAACTAATAAGTCATTCCTCAAACTCAGCACTGAAAATGCCCTAACTATTCTGGATCCTGTATTATCATACTTCTACTTTGCATGAGGCTACTATATATTTAAAGAAATGGTCAGAAGAAGTGATCAATGGTTTCAGTTGCTACAGGCCTAAAATATCAGTAGAAATGATACTAATAACTAGCATTTTGTAGTAGCAACCAGTTCTGTGTTAAATATTTAACATGCATTATAATTAATGTGCATTATTATTATTCACATTGGTGGGTTGAGATAGGCTGTGATGTTATTCCCATTTTACAGAGAATTTAAGCAATTTGACCACACTCATATGCCTAGTAGGCTGCAGAGCTGTGCAGTTAACTTGAGTCTGGGTGACTTCAAAGGCAAAGCTCAGATCCATAAGCAAATGAAAAACTCCAATTGACATTCCTTATTTTACAATGAAAATGATATCAAGGGGCTTTGGCTCATCTTACCTGGACATACGTTGAAAAACAGAATCTGCAGCCTTATAGAATCAGATAAACTTGGGGAGTAAAAGGCCTTATCTAAAGATTCTCATCTAATTAAAATGTGAGGCAAGCCCCTTTGAGACACTTGAGTTTTTCCCAGTGTCTTCTCCCCTGGTACTTGCCATGTTTGTCTGTGACTATTTTTTTCTGACAGTGAATGGAGAAAAAATTACAAGCTTTGGGGTATTTATGTGCTACAAGTACACACTTTTGTGGCCCCCAAAAACTAAATGAAGATCATTAAACAACTTCTTTAGTGGAAAAAGGGTGATTTCTCCCTGTTACATGTGGATTTCCCAGCAAAGAATTAGAAAAATACAAATAAGAGATGAGGTAAAGAACCTAAATATACACCAAAGAAACTCAAGGAATTAGAGCATAGTGTCCCGTCCCATAGTCTAGCTCTTTAATGTCCTTGTTTCACTGTTTCTGTGACTTTTTGGATTCAAATATCTCTGGAGAGGTGAGGTTGGAGCCACACGGAAGCTTCCTGCTGCTCTTCTTGTTTTTATAGATGACCCACTACTACATTCAGCATCTCCTACAATGTTCTCACAGTTCAGAAGAGTTCTATTAAATTTTTAATCCACTGTCTTTTCCATGGCAGAGAGCCCCTTCTACTGGATTTGAGCCCTACACACATGAATTATATATCTATAAATATACTCACAAAGCAAAAAGCAGGGCGGCCTTCAGGGCTAAAATAGACCTTTTATATCCCTAGTGATCTTTCTCATTTAAAGAAAAGCACAACTCTGCCAAAAAAGGAGGAGGTATATATTCCCAATTTAAAATGGTAACTTTAAGGAATACCAGACTTATTCCAAACCAAAGAAAAATTCCAGAGATGGAATAGGAAAGTAGAGTTTCAATGGATTATAGGTTTTATATCACTCTGCTTGTAACACCTTATGACTTTAGGGCTGCTGCTTCTGTGAAAACTTTTGTAAGAATCAACATCTGGTAGCTCACTGATGCCATAACCTTTGAACAGTGAAACAAAAATATTATCAGCTGCTCCAGCATTTCTGAGTATAATCATTTTGGATTACAGCAAGCATGAATTCTTGCATGGGCATCCTCATTCGAAGTCATTTCTATTAAGGATCTAATATCGGGAGAAATACATCCCTCACCTCCTCATTTCAAATGGCATGTTCCCATGCATGCACCAGGATACTATAATCATCTTCACTCTTAAAGGTGGAATTTGATATTAAAATTAATAGTACACTGCAACTCATACACCTATCCCAGGCACCTTCCACATTTACAGTTCCCTAAAACTTTCCACCCATTTTCACTATAGTTTTTATTCATAATAATGACCCCCGCATCCTGGTTGACTTCCTTTTCAACTAAAGACACTCTTCTAATTCCTTGAGATAAAGGAAACAGGTTTATGAAAGCTTCTATCATTTCACTGAATTTGGGCTCAAATTTCCCTCATTCTGGGGCATCTTTTCTCATATTTATCACTGCTACCAGGATTAAAAACAAACTGCAAAGAAAACCGAAGATTAGTGATTTGAGTAGCTTCTGTTATTTAAACTCTGCAATACATACCCATTGTTTTAGTTGTGAAATAAGCTCTTATCATTTCACGTAGGGACTCACCAACCTTTTAGAAGCTCTTTATAAATTAGTGAGCTTCAAGATCCTCCTTCCATCTCATCTTAAAAAGGATGGTTTTTAATTTTTATGGGGTTTTTTTTTGGTAATTCAAGAGAGATGCTTGTATTCAGGTGTTGAATGAGAAGGGAAGAGCAAAGGAGATTGGGGGTGATTCAGCTGCAGAGTGGGCAGTTTGTAGATTTTGTGGATTTTTGGCAACAGAGACACTGTGGAAGCTTTAGCTAAGATTGAAAATGGGGTGAGGGGATAGGCAAATTTAAGACGCCAGTTGGGTGTCACAGATGGTGCACTAAAACTGTAAATGAATGCCACTCTGTAATCCTGAAGGCAGTGATCTTAGTCTCACTTAAAGGGACTCTGCCATCCTACTTACCAGTTTGCCTTTATATGTAAATTATATGCACCAGGCCTTTGCCTCCCAGCAAATCAGTTATTCCTTGTCCATTATCCCAATTTGCTCTCTGCTTAATAATGCACAGGGGGTAGATTTGTATCACTGCCCTAAGGAACAAATGACTTTCAGGGCTCGTGCCTGAAAAGAACACACATGCTAAACCTTTGTTCTAGGTGAGACAGGTAAGAACTGTTTTGTTCTCTGAAGGGAAGTAACAGCATCCCTGAGCCATCTCTAGGGAACCTTTCAGCAGATTGCATGAGCTTTCACTTCTCCCTCCTCACTGCTCTTCTTTTATTCAAACACTGCCTTTTCCCATGTATCACCTTAAATATAACACTTGGGACCCCACATTAGAAGAAGAAGGAGAAAAGTTAGCCCAGGATTAGTTTTATGACTGGCTTACCTTTAGGGAATCATGCTCCAAAATCCATTTATAAAAACTAGCAAAAGTGCGTAAATTATGCATTAAATAAGTTGCAGGGTATATGAATTATATATGTTCACAATGTAAAAAATAGGCATGCTGGTCCAGTAAAGCAAGTCTGAAGCTTTGACAGAACTGCAAAAAAAAAAAAAAAAAAAAAAAAAAACACGTTTTGCTCAATAGTTTCAAACCCCAAGCACCAGAAGAGAAGCCTGGGTACAGAGCACAGAGCAAAATATCATTTTGAGATTCTCAGAAAGGTTCTTGTTTTATTTCCCCACATATGTTAACATTATTGAGTAGGCCAGAGATGATCGTACAATGCTCTGTTGTCCCTTGCCTTCCAAATGATCCTCATTATGTACATTATTGCTCCGCTCCCCAGCTCAATTTCTCTCTGTGTAACATAGTGTTGTTGGCTAAATAGGGAGAGAGGAAAGGCTTTGGATGTGGGTACAAACAGGTCTTCTCAGGTGCTGGGAGGGTATGCAATGGGTTTCTTCTCAGAAGACCCTTCTGTTAGCACACCTGAAATCTGGACACATTAGATGCAACAGTTTCCACTGAGGCACAAGAAATGTTTCCAGTTATAAGGTGTAGAAAGCAGAGCCGAGACTTCTAATTTGTGAATCAGTCTTCATAGGAGTAACCTGGGAAGACTATAAGCTCAAAGGCTTGTCCACCTGCAATGTCCCTAGAACTTTACAGTATTGAGCCACACATCTGTGTTTGTCACCAATAGGGTCACTTCAGCAAAGTCATTCCTGATCATAGATATTTAAATGCCAACCACCCCATCGGCACAAAGTCACCACTGAGGACAGAACACACATTGTACCTGGTTGAGAACTGAGTGGCTGGCTCTCAGAAAGAGGCCTTCGATAGCATTCTGTTTGCATCTCAACTGACTGTCTAACTGGGACAAGGGAACATCACGCCATCCTTGCTAGAGAACTATTAAAAACAATAGTTGGAATAAATATCTTGGACAAAAGTCAATGAGACATGAATGGTGCCTTCTTGAGATTCTTCCTCTGTTTGAAAAATAACACTGTAAAGAAACACAGCAGAGACCTTGACGAACTCTCTTACATACATAAATAATAAGCCTGGTTCTACAGTTAGGTGAGTAACACCCACCACAGAGTATTTGGGGGTACCCATGATCTGCAAGGCACTGTGACTTAGTGAACAGTCTGAGCTTTGTTTCCGGACCTAGTCTTCACGTTCACAAAGGCAGCAAGTAGGGTCTGTGGGTAAACTGACATATTTTTGCCATTCTAGTTAAGAACCACTGATTTTCAACACTCATTTTGCAATGCCTACATTTTTGAATCTGTAAGTTCCCAGTAAGTCATGGCTGTTTAGGCAGGGTGTTTTTAAAATCTAGCATCCAGCTCAGAATATTTTGCACGTAGCATAAAAGCAATACATTAACCTAGTATTTGACCAATGCAAGGGAGTTGTCATTTAGTAGTCAGGAATTTCTGGAAAAGCATAGTCAAAATGGGTTTGTTATATGAACAAGTTTAACCTCTTATAACTTACTCTCACTTAGCATACAGTAACTGAAGACCACACTTGATCAATGTGAAATAAAGGGTAGGGACTCAAAATATTAGTCAGATCTTTTATATTCCTTGATCTTGGTCTCAGTGACATGGAGAATGTGTCATTTTCAGTCTCATGAGAAACCCTGAAAGGCAATTAAGAAACGCTATGGTTCACAAATTAATTGCATGCGTGTCTGCATGTACACACACAGACATGCATGTACACACAATTTTGATAGCTAGTCAGTATTGGCAACAGTACAATTGAACATCATCATCCCACAAGCGAATCCTGGAAACAAGCCTGTTTGAATTCTATCTAAATAATTACTTGAGAGTATCTTTAAAATCTGCACCCCTGCCCCAGTCTATAGCTTGTAGGTTTTGCTGGCAGAGGCATATAATGGGCTCTAAATCGGTGTAGACTATTTTGGCTACCACCAGAAAAGATCCACGTGGATTCAGGTTATTGCGTTGTAATCTCTGAGGGGTGTAACCTACGAATCCCATTCATTGAGAGTGACTGAATTGTGTTTATCTACAAATATGCTAATTCTGTGTTTCTTTTTCTTTTCAATCCCAGGAGGTGAATTAGTTATTCCTCTTCTTGTAGAAGACCCTTTAGCTACCCTTCCTATTGCTACTCGTGCACCTTCCATTACACTCCCCCCTACCTTCCGCCCCCTCCTCACCATTATTGAGACCACCAAAGATTCCCTGTCCATGACCTCTGAGGCGGGGTTACCTTGCTTGTCGGACCAAGGCAGCGAAGGTTGTGATGATGATGGCTTGGTGATATCTGGGTATGGCTCAGGGGAAACCTTTGACTCTAACCTGCCCCCTACTGATGATGAAGATTTTTACACCACCTTCTCCTTGGTAACAGATAAGAGTCTTTCCACTTCAATCTTCGAAGGTGGCTACAAAGCACATGCGCCCAAGTGGGAATCCAAGGACTTTAGACCTAACAAAGCCTCCGAAACTAGTAGGACTACTACCACATCTTTGTCCCCTGAGCTGATCCGCTTCACAGCTTCCTCCTCGTCTGGGATGGTGCCCAAATTGCCAGCTGGCAAAATGAATAACCGTGATCTCAAACCCCAGCCTGATCTAGTCTTGCTTCCGTTGCCCACTGCCTATGAGCTAGACAGCACCAAACTGAAGAACCCACTAATTACTTCCCCCATGTTCCGTAATGTGCCCACAGCAAACCCCACGGAGCCGGGAGTCAGACGGGTTCCGGGGGCCTCAGAGGTGATCCGGGAGTCGAGCAGTACAACAGGGATGGTCGTCGGCATTGTGGCTGCTGCCGCCCTCTGCATCTTGATCCTCCTGTACGCCATGTACAAGTACAGGAACAGGGACGAGGGGTCCTATCAAGTGGACGAGACGCGGAACTACATCAGCAACTCGGCCCAGAGCAACGGCACGCTCCTCAAGGACAAGCAGCAGAGCTCAAAGAGCGGCCACAAGAAACAGAAAAACAAGGACAAGGAGTATTACGTGTAAAAAAAGGACACCATTAACAATACCTGAAGTGACAACACAGAATTATTTCTATGTCAGCATACACATTTTTGGAAAATGAGATCTCGCAGATGTCAGAACCGTGCTAACAAGGAGATGGGGTCTGTACCGTGGCCACGGTGGGGAAAACCGTTTCCAAAAGGACACACACCGAGATGTACCTACCTGTCTACAGTTCAGCCGTGGCTGCTCTGATTCGGTCATCGCCCGGAGACAAGTTCTTTCTGCCCTGCTGTATCATAGAGCACACACTTTGCGCTCCGGAGCAAGCAGGCAGCTCCCCGCGTCCGCGGACTTGGGAGTTGCCTTTCTCTCGAGGACCTTTCACCGAAGGTAGAAGACTTCACGGCTTACTTGTTCCATAACTCCAAGTGAGTCTGTAACAATGTTTGTGAAGCTTGACTGTAACAATGTTTTTTTTTCCCTTTAATTATGTAAAAAAATAAAAAAAAAAGAAAAGAAAAGAAAAAAGTTAAAAACAAAAACAAACAAAAAAACACCCTTATCTGGTTCTGGCCAGTGTGTGTAACTTTTCAAGATCTGAGGGGAAAAAAATGGCTTTTGGGTTTTTGTTAATTTTTGGAGAATGACTGGACATATATTAAGAAGAAGAAAAAAAGCTCAAAAACTAAAGTGAGAGAGACTATTGCCATATGAACTCAAAAAGCTACCATGGTGTTCACTCTACATATCAGGTTGTGGTGTTTTTAGAATCTGTTGTTTGTTTCCTATATGATGCTTTGCTGAACACATAGCAAAATCATGTGAAGGATGAGAATATTGATTTGAAAAGCTGGTCCCTCAGGATCGAATTCCAGAATTTGACACCCAAACCCTGAACAGATCGGGTTAGGGCTGGTTTTATCAGAGCTATTGGGTTTACTTAAACAATATTGTTCCTGTCCATTAGCCCAGCCAAATTGTGGTTAAAGGAGAAAGCCCCACAAGCTAAAACAGAGCCTTTCCTAACGAAAGGGAAAAGTGGGGGGTGGGCTGGATCTGTGACTGATTGAAATGCATGCACATGTAGAAGAAATGACAATACCAAAAGTCTGTTAACTAATCAAAACAGACCATAGGGGAGTTCACCTTGTGATGGAACCCACAAAAGGTCAAACACAAGCCAAACACGGCATGAAGAGAGTGCAAAATGCATAGTTCTTCCCTGCCCCCAACACGACCATGTTCTTCATCGTGGTTTACTTTTGTAGCCTGACACGGATAACTTCGTCCTTCCATTTGCTCATGTCTCCCTTCACCCATCTTTTCTAAAACTAACTAACTAAACAATAAATGAATAAAGCTGCTGTGACACACACACAAAAAGGAATTTAATAGTATAATATATATAAATAAATATATATACAGATATATTTATCATGGTGTGTTTGATGGGGTGGCTGAAACAGGAAACCTGTTAAAGTCTTGAAGTGGAATGAGAATGTTGTTTTAAAAGAAAATAATGACAAAACAACAAAAAAGTAAACCTTAAAATGTGAAGCAAGTGTGAGTTTTAGTTTTGTCACAGTTAACTGTGTCAAAGAGAATTAAAAATAAATCTTCTCAGATTTTGTTTACATATTTTACTACATTTTTGCTGGTATAATTCCTTAGCCACCTATGTACATACTGCTTTAAGAACTGTTCTCTCCTTTCTATTTGTGTATTTTAGTTTGGTTGGTTTATATTCCAGTTGTCTTTCTTTCTTTTTTGAAAAGAGGAAACAATGTACAGAAAAACAATAAATTGGTTATGTGGCCATAGCTATCCAAGAAGCAAGAGAAAGGCAAGACAAATATTCACATAAAAATGAAATATGTCCGCTGGAGGGTCAGATATATACAATTTCTTTTGTACAGATGAAAATCAATCAGCGTTTAGATTTAGAAATCTACTCTTGCTGGTCTTTGTAAGTTGCATGAATATTTGACTTTGAAAACAATATCTTAATGACATGGGGCAAAAAGAGCAATTTAAACAATGGTAGCCTTTACTAATGTGTACGGAAAGAAGTGTTCCTCATTACCTGATATTTCAATGTGTTAACAGTTTTGAAATTTTTTTTGTTGTTATTTAAAAAGACAGGATTATAAAGAGATATCAAAGCACGATTTTAGATAACTTAAATGGCCCAACCTATATGGAGTTGATTATATCTCGATGTCTTTAAAAGATTGCTGTTCTTGGAGTCTTGAGGTCTTGTGAACTGATCTTCTGCTTTCTTTCTTTACGTTTTTAAAAAATTTTGAGTAAAAATACCTTTGTTATATTCCTTTTAGTGTAAGTTCTATTTGGACAATTTTATGGGAACATGTGCATTCTGTATGTGAGCTTCTGTCATATCCCCGTTGTTTTATGAGCAGACTCTTAAGGAATTCATTTTACGATGTTGTGATGTTACTGCTTTTTTTCCCTTTCTCTTTTATTTCATATTTGCATTTTAGTTCAAGGATATGCTTAGCAATAAAATGTTCTTCCCAAAACCTTGTATGATGATGTTTTTTTATTTTCTAAATATTTAGTAAAAGGTCTTACAAAGAAGCTGAACATGTCACACTTCATTAAAAGTGAGCTAGGACCACTGTCATGTGAAATAAAAGATTCTAACCAGATACTTAGGTAAACTTATGAAAAGTGGCATATTTATGGACTCAACAACTATTGTCTGTCAACCAAAGCATTATTTAGATTGCTACGATAGAGCAACCAGTAAAGAAAACAATTTTCTGAACAGGTAAGTTGACAAAAGCATTTTATTCTGTGAAATATTATTGGATACTATGGTTTTAAAAGTGTTTAGTAACTTTTAAGAATTTTTGTAAGTCAACAAACTTTGGACAATTGTCCAGAACCATGTTCATGCAGTTCCTTAAGCACTGGAAAGCTTTACATGCCTTCTTTCTAAGCCTCCCATCATACTGAAAATAATTTTAGTGTATTCAACCCAAAAACAAATTTTAAATGAGTGCTTAAATTTTAACAGCTTTTATCTAGATTTTCTGATTATAAAATTCTGCAAACATTCACTGTAGCTGGAACCCATCTCGTATCCCAGGTATCCTTGATTTGCTGGTTCCCTAAGCCCATGCATAGTGTACATTTGGATAATCGGTCCCTCAGGACACTCCACATTTTCACATGATCCAGAAATGTAGGTTAAGTGGACAGCTGTACTCTATCCATATGCTGATGAACAGTTTTCAAAGAGTTCCAATTAAAGACAGATGTAACTAACCCTGTTTCTTTAAATTTCATTAATGGTTGGTTATACCATGGGAATGGAAAGAAAATGAAGCTGAGTGATGTCAAAGTCT
Source organism: Carollia perspicillata (assembly GCA_004027735.1). Classification (NCBI taxonomy): domain Eukaryota; kingdom Metazoa; phylum Chordata; class Mammalia; order Chiroptera; family Phyllostomidae; genus Carollia; species Carollia perspicillata. The sequence continues at coordinate 32,498 of PVKM010011213.1, forward strand.
GCAAAGTTCCTTTTCCGGTTCCTGTCTCTGATAATTAAGTAAAGTAAAGCCATCCTTTAGGCATGCCCGTGATGTGGCAGGTATTGTCTTAAGTGTTTTGAATCTGTGTTGTCTGTTTAACCCCTGAGTGCTAGATAGTAATTTTTTTTTCATCTTAAAAAGGACAAAACAAAGACACAAAAAGCTTAATGACAACTTAGTGAATACAGTTCTAATCATGTTGGCAGTCAGGCCTTGCTGGCGTGGAGGTAAGGGGGACCCATGGGGCAGGTATAGGTGAGGAGGCCAGACAGAGTGGGTTGGAGCCCCACCTGGCCCTCTCACTGTGTACAGACAAAGTTCACAATCTCTGAGATGTGGTTTCCTCACCTGAAAAATGTGACACCTAGATGACTTTGCCTTTTGTTGTAGTTTGGGAGGAAAAACTGAAATAGTATAAAGTGTTTTAAATGCAATTGACATGGAATAGGGGCTGAACAATGTTAATGTCCTTCACTTTGGTGCTATGCTTTTCTCTATACAACAGCTGCCTTATAGAATTAGAAATTCTATAGTAAATTCTATAATAAAAAGATTTACTTAATAGTTCCCAAGCAATGTGACAACATCATGACTAGGGTTTACTAGGTATAATGGACAAAACTAGTCTTTTTCTAGTCACACACTTTGATTGCAAGCATAACTGGAAGCAGAAAACATGTGGCACTGACGTTTGGTAGCCCACGTCTGATTGGCAGCACATTTTTTGAAAATATTTTATTGATTATGCCATTACAGTTCTCCCATTTCCCCCCTTCATTCCCCTCCACCCTGCACACCCCCTCCCACCCCACACTCCCCCTCTTTAGTTCATGTCCATGTATCATAAGTTCTTTAGCTTCTACATTTCCCACACTACTCTTGCCCTCTCCCTATTTTCTCCCCACCGTCTATGCTACTTATTCTCTGTACCTTCTCCCCACCCTCTCCTCCCACTCCCCTGTTGCTAACCTTCCATGTGACCTCCCTTTCTGTGGCTCTGCTCCTGTTTTAGGTGACCGCTTAGTCTGCTTTTGTTTTAGGTGTGGATGTTAATAACTGTG
>PVKM010011214.1:0-33609 GCA_004027735.1 Carollia perspicillata
AAGGTGCTGGCATTCCCAAGTTCACGGGGAATGCAGCCGAGTGAGAGGCAGGTCTCCTGATCCCCGATCCAGTGTTCCTTCTACGACCACTCCAAAGACAGAAGTAAAGAGTGTGTGCGTGTGTGTGTGTGTCTGTGGGGTCTGGGGAAACATGTCTATACACAAAACCCTCTGTGTGAGCACGCAGCACAAGCTGAGGGATGGAAAGTAAGAGGAACTCAGGCAAGCAAGAAAAAGGAGAAAAGGAAATAAAACTCAGAAATCCTTCCCAATTGCACGCAAGTCCCAAGGATTTCCAATCTGGAATCTCGCCCCCTTTAATTCCATGGCATTGTTTGACAATATATCTGGTATTCATCTTGGGGGTTGCTGTTTATTTTTACAACTCCAGCAAAGGCAGATTTTAGAGTCCTTGGGCCCTTTGGCCGCTTTGCAGAAGGTCTCGGTTATTCACGCCTCAGCCATCCCACATGTGCAGGGACATGTGGCCACTGCCCTCCCAGCACCCCTGCGCCCCTTCTCAGGCACAGTCACACTAAACGATAGAGGCTGGTTCTCTAAAGACTTCTTGCTGGAAGTTGGGGGGACAAAATTTTCCTCCCTCTGTAGTTGCTTAGTGTTCGAATGTAAGCCTGGAAATAAGGAGGTCTCTTCATCGGAAGACCATCTGAGGGTGAAAGCAGAACACAGAGAGGGATTCCGATGGCCTTAGGAGCACCTGGATGCAGCTGAGCCAGAAGCAGTTCACTTCTGGGCTTTACATTGGGACGCACTAAGTGATCGTGCTGTGTGTGTGAGAGATCTATTTAGTGACTGAGAACTGGGCTGCCTGGGTGAGTTTGCATGCTGGATATACCACTTAGTAATTATATAACTTTGGGCAAGACTTATCTAATCTTTCTGGGCTTCAATATCCTCCTCTATAAAATGGGATAATAACAGTATTTATTTCATATTGTCGATAGGAAGATTAAATGAGTTTACATATGAGAAGCATTGCCAGGCATACAGTTAGCATATTAGTTGCTATTTTAAAAAATTGATTGTAGCAGTCAGTACATGAATAACAAACAGCCCCAAAGTCTCAGGGGCTTACAGCAACTGTGGATCGGCAAACGCTATGACTATCCTAGTTTCTCAGGACCCTGAGCTGAACTGAGCCAGACTAAGTCCCATGGCCACACCTAGCTTCACAGGGAGGGAAGGGCAATCCTGCCGTGTTCCCAGAAGGAAACCACATTACCATTGTCATGTCGTAATTAGTCGCGTACTGGTCACTTGCAACTGAAAGATTCACAAGTAAATAAAAAACCATAAGTTTCCCTGGTTTTATAGTCACCATGGACCAGGTGCCACAGCTAAGCCATGTTCTTATTAACTCCCTTTTCCCCAAATGACTCCAACTACTTGAAGTCTGTTGGTCCTAGAGCCCATCAACCGGGTGCCAGGACCATGTCACTGACCTTCGCGGTAAGCTGGGGGAAAGGGTTTTATCTCTCACCTGAGCACCATTACACAACTCTCCTTTCTTGGGTCTGGCTGTGGAGGTAGGTATAGGAAGGGGTAGGAATGTCCTAAAACATGCTACTCAGAATATTACAGACCGATGGTAAGTACAAAATGCTACTGGCTAATTTAAGTCTAGAAACTTGTAGGGCAATTTGACTGTGCCATGGCATCCAAGCATGTAGTCAATGGGCCTATCTCAGTGAACAAGGCAACATGGGCCAGTGTGCAGACTGCTGAACTTGAGTGGTGAATCACACGCAGTAGGACTGCAAATTCTTCCTTTATGTTTTGGAAATTTTCAAAAACTGGCCCTTCACCACATACAGTTTGAAAAACGTGTTATAAAAGATGATGTCACACCCTGGCTGAGGTGCCTCAGTGGACTGAACACCAGCCTGTGAAGCAAGGGGTCACTGGTTCGGTCTCCAGTCAGGGCACAGGCCTGGGTTGTGGGCCAGGTCCCCAGTAGGGGGTAGGCAAGAGGCAACCACACATTAATTTCCTCTCCTCTCTTTCTCACTCCCAACCCCTCTAAAAATAAATAAATAAAAATTTAAAGGTGATGTCACTTTAGTCATATAAGGAAAAGCCAGGCCTTCAAGAAATACCTAGAAACTAAGACACATCTCAAGGCAGGAAGGAGCGCCGAGGAAGAGTAAAATGGTCCCTGTAGGTTGCAGTGAATTATGGAAAAAGTCCATAGAGATGACTCTTGAGTTGGGTCTTGAAAGAAATTGTTGGCAAACATGGAGGGATGAGGGACAGGAGGCCATTTCCGGAAAGAGGACACACGTGAGCTAAGGCATGGGGGCACGTAGGACATGTGAAGGGCGTGCACGTCCATTGCTCCTTGAACTGACATAGAGAAGTCGAGAGGCTGGGTTCCCCCGAAAATGCTTGGGTACCATCAGAGCTGAAAATGCTGGTCCCTCAATGCCAGAGATCCTGTCAGCCCTGAAACAAAGAGGAGAATGCTCCTATTATGTTACATTCTGTTGCTGTGAGAGTCAGAGGGTCCCACGATGGGCTGCTTAAGCTCTAGTGCCATGGCACACAGGTCAAAATTTTTTAATTGCTGGCTGAAGCTGGATTCTATCAGCCCCAGCACAGCACTGAGGCCATACCTCTCGTCCAGCATTTGGGCCTGGCGGCTGAGTCCACCTCTTCATGTGAGACAACTTCCCTTAGAGTGAGTTCTCTCCTAGCCCTTGGTGACCCTCCTACAAACCGAATTTGGTATACATCTGAAATAGAGATCATGGATGTAAACAGATATGTGGAAGGTGTTGTCTGTTGCCACTGGCCCAGAAAGCTGACGGCCAGGTCCTGCTCCATTAAGATACCACATTTATATTTGAGGCTCAGAGAAGTCACCCAGGGTCTTGCACAGAACTCCACAAGTAGGGAGGGAGGGTGCAAGATTTGAACCCAGGGCAGCAGCACTATTTCCAATCCATTGCCTTATCTTCTCTCTAAAGTAGAGTGTATCTAATGACCTGGTAAATGGAGGCCTTCCTACTTGGGGGACTGTTAGCTAAACAAGGGTTTTCTAGACCAGCCTAGGATTCTGGAATTTTTTTGGGCAACTGCCCATGATGATGCTATTGCTACTGACTTCATGCTTGGATTATCCAGGCCATTTATTTTTCTTCCTTCCCGGTATCTCTTTCCTCATAAGCACTTCATTTACCCAGAAGAAGATGACATCAAGGGTGGCCCATTTTTATATCACTCTGGAAAATGCTGAGGGAGGTGGGAGGAAAGGTTGCATCTACTGGCAGTGTGGTTTTACAGAGAGAGCGTGGGCATCAGAATCAGACAGGCTTGGGTTCAAATCCGGGTTTGTTACTCACAATTTGAGTAAATGTTCAGAAGTTCAAGGCCCTCATCTGTACAACAGAGAGGATACCATTTAGCTCTCGGGGTTAAATGAAAAAAAAGTATTTAAAATCATCTGTCTTAAACAGGGGGCTCAGTGAACCTTAGTCTGCCTTGCGTTGACTGACCTTTGGATTATATGAAAATTTTAGCTATCTCTATTTTTCTCTTCATTCTTCTTATGGACAACCCTAAAGTCAGCTTAGGAGCAGGCCCTGTTTCCATGGAGATGTATTTAAGGTAAACAAATGTGAAAAGGGGAAGCACAGACGCCCATTCCCTACGCCCACTCACAACCAATGCACGGCCTCAGCAGAAACGTTTCCAAAGAAGCATTTCACAAAGCTTTCGGGGAAGGCACCAGCGTTCTTTAAAAGTCTTTACATGCTTTTTCATTGTAGGGCTCTTGAAATGAACAATAATTCGAAACAGATAATAATGAACTTCACACAGCAATGGATCAGAAGTGGAATCATTGAGCTCACCATTGTCTAATATAATTAGGCTGACACGCTGTTGAATCCAAATGGATGACTTTCTTTTTCTCTGTTCTGTATGTGCACATTTATTTGAAGAAGAACTTTTAATGGGCAGAATATTGCAAGATTTTCTGGGCCCCACATGGTTTCAGCTTTCATCCAAACAACTTAACTTTCTTCTGAAAGTCTGATTTTTTTCTTGGGCATCATTATGTTGTAAGTTTCAAAGGAGAATCACTTCCTTGAGTGTGCATGGAAATATAAGCATATAAATCACACTCCAAATTTCACTTAACACAGAGGAATAACCCCACCGTCACTTCCCACAGCACAATGCCTTCATAGGGAAAATGCCACAAGTCCTTTAAAAGACCAAAGCACATCTGATCAAATGACTTTTAAAAACACCACAAAATAATCTCTCTGTCTTAAATAGCTTATTAAACATAGCAGAGATTAGATAACGTATTTCTTAGAGCTAACTTCAGATTTGTTCTCCATCGTAGCAGAAAGCAGCCTGCTTTCTACAGATATAAACAGTCATTTGAAAGTCTAATAACAGAGTGGTTTCTTCTACTTCCCCTCTAGCACAAGGGCCAACTTTTGATGAATGAAAATCAACTCACATCTCACCCAGGACATCTGTTCTCAAGATGTGACACCTAAAATGATAGGCAGAAACATAAGTCACCAAAGGGCCACAATTCAAAACATTGCAACTAACAATGGTACGCCATCTTGTTGTTACCATCAACCACATAAAAGAAAGAGAAATGGCATCTAATAAAACCTTTGGTAGTCACTTTATTAGTCTCTAGGACATGTCTTGAATTTTCCAAAGACTTCAATAGAAGAACTGACTTGGCCTATATTGCAAAACCACAAGCAGAAGATTCTGTGCTACCAAGGATATACACACAGTGATAGGGAGAAAGAACAGTTTCCCCCAAACCAGAACATCTGGATGGCCCTGGGTGGACAAGTAAAGCTACCATCCTCAAGGTGGGCTCCGAGTCTTAGCTAGGGGGATGCAGGAAGCTGCACTCTCCATAGAAAAATGCCCAGCCAGGCCTCGGACTATTGACTGCACTAGCTCCATCCCTCAACATCAGATCCAGAGCAGATAATGAAGAAGGGACCTAGGGAGTCCTTCCCTTCGTCATATAAATAAATCTGTTCAATAAGATGTGGGAAGAGGTGAGCAGCCACAAAACCATAGACTTGCTGAAATTGGAGCTGGAAAAGTTGTAGAAAAGGAAACTGTACCTGAAGGTGGTGAAATGACTCGCCAGGTCACAGAGAAACTACTACCACCTTCCACAACTTGTGACTTGAATGGAAATAGTCTTTTTCTGACTTTGAAAAAAAAGAGTGAGTATGCTATGTGTCAGCAGAAGTCATGCCACATGCAGCTAGATCATTGCCCAACAAAGGAAATGTGGATTCACAGAACTAGCTTCCTAGTTCGAACACTATTTTTCCTGTAATTGGGTAAGACTAGGGGCAAACTCTGGTCAAACAGCACAAAGATAAAGGGAAGCTCCCTGTTCTTAGATGTATAAACGCTAGGCCCAGTTAAGACTTCTCCACCATTTATCGATCCACCATTGCTGGAGGTATGCCCAGCAGGAGCTAGGATTTGGGAAAATATAGAAAAAAGCATCGCATATGCTTCTTTCTCTCAAGAAAAATTTGAACTGCTGTAGGAGTCATCAGAAATGAAGTGTAAAGACTGAGTATTGACAATCATCCCAACGGGAGCTCAGAGATAGGAGAAATTGCAGACTATGGGGTAAATAATCAAGGATGGCTTGACTGACCTGATATCCATGATATATGAAGGGGAATAGGTGTAGGAGGAAGGACAAGCCGGGGGTATCTAATCTGGAAGTTTCTAAGGGAGAAATTAATATGGCTCCAGCGAGTCTGGTGAAGAGACCCAACTAAGTGGCCTTGAAGTTGGGTTTAAGGGCACTATAGAAAGCAACACTGAATCCATAGGGAAAAAAAGCATAATGAATGACTCACTAAATCATTTGGCTGAAGTAATTCAGAATAGAGCATAAGCGTAGACCTATTTCTTTAGAGATCCTGGATTCACTGCCCTGTGAAGAAAATTTAAATTTGCAATTTTAGATGTACGTATGCCAGAATATAAAAAGATTATATCCTTTATATCATGACTAAGATCTTGACCTCTGTACAAAATACAGAACTGGTCTGAGCTCTGTGAGAAATTACTGCCCCTTCACATCGTCACAATCCAAGAGGAAAATTAACCAGATAATTTTAGAAGCCATTTCTAGACCCGCAAGGTACTGACTCAACAAAATAAGGTATTGCCAATGCTATTAAATATCCAAGAAGGAATTGCCAACACTATTAAATATCCAAATGCCTTTATATGCCTTTGAACATTCCTTCTCTTTGACCTTGAAGTCTTTCCCAAACTTACCAACTCCTTCCATCTGAAAACCTGCCCACAGCATTCCTTCTATTCCCTCCAATTTCTGGGCAGGGAGGTAAACTGAGGTGCAGAGGAATCATGGAGCCATATAAATGGGAGCTTATTTCAAGGTCAAAACATGGCACACCCACATGCCTGCTGTACACAAACACTATTTATAATGTCTGATCTTAAACTTGGATTTACAATGAAGTTTGAGGCAGAAAGAGCAAAATTCCAGCTTGAAGAAAAATTACAGCTGGAAAAGTAATTTTACAATAAAAAAATCCAAGAAAGCCTTCCAAGTAGTTACTCAGTTTGAGAATTCAAAGAAGATGGAGGTCGTGTCAAAAAGGAAACTGCTTTGGGGACACAGAGGAAGGGAAAGTCTTGCTTTCAGCCCATCCTCGAGCCCTGTCTTCAGTCATGTATGTATCCAAATCAATAGAAGGCATTCCTTGATTCCACTAAGACACACGTGAGCAGAGCCTCTAGTCACACTATGCATGAGCCGCATGCAAAAGCTTAAAGTGGTGGGGGGGGGAGGGGGGATACTAATGGCTATAAGCCCCAAATAAACATGTGCTTTTCCTACCTACCTGCTTATGCCTCCGCTGTAAACACAGCACAGAACTTCAGGGCACTCATGAGTTGTGTGTGTGTTTGTGGGGGAGCAGAGGTGACACTGTGGGCAGAAATGCTCTCCCTCTTCCCTTACCTTGTCTTAAGTGGCGGGGAGCTTTGGATTCATGGTTAACAGCTGCTCAGCAAACTCCTTCTCTGTCTGGAGATTACAGAGCTTAATTCTAGAGGGGCAAGCCGGTGCAATCAATGCTGCTACCCCTCAGCCACCTTCCATGGCAGACATCACCAATCAAGCAGGGGACTCTTGCTTTAGCCAAGACTCAACTTCAGAATCCTTCTCAACCCCAACAATCCAGGCTGCCAACAACAGTTAATGTTGGTGAGTGGTTTGAAACTGGTTTGCTAGCCCTAGGGTACAGAGAAAGAAAGAGAAAAGAAGGAAGAAAGAGAAATGTAAGTTTATCAAGCACCAACTGTGTCCCCAGTAGGCTTGTTGAGGAGGGTGGGGAAGTCTGCCAGATGAGGAGGGGTAGATTATCACTGGCATTGTACACCAATAATAGTAAAAACAGACTTTAACCTGCTTTCCCTGGTGTTTACATTGCCCACAGACAAGGTACCCCTTATTGTCTGTACCCTGGCTTCACCTCTCACTGACCCCCTTCCCTGTTCCCTGTGCACTACTGAGACCAAGAAGTTCTGGGGGTGTTTCCATACCAATTACCTCTGAGAACCACCTGGCGAAATAGCAAGGCATTGGAGTCAGGAGAGCCATCGTTTTATCCAAGCTCTGCCCTTTTCTGTGGGCAAACTGCATCTCAGTTCCACCGTTTGTACAATGGAAACAGCAGAGTGTCTCTCTCTCAGAGCGCTGCAGTGAGGGTTAGAACTTATGCAGCGCGAGAGGGCATAGAGCCTGGAAAGGTTGGAGGAATTTTTCAAATGTCAGATTTTTTCCTTAAATTACTGATTGAACAGGACTGCCCTTACTGTGGTTTTAAGCTTGTTATAGTAATAATGAAAACAATTTGTACTTTACCAAATAAGGTTGTCAGATTTAGGAAAAAAATGCAGGATGCACAGTTAAATTTGAATTTAATATTTTAAAAAATAATAGTTTAAGTATAAGTATGTCCCAAATTCACATGGGACATATGTATACTAAAAGATAATTCCTTTATTTAAAATCTGAAATTCCTCTCTCTCTTCCTTTCTCTAAAAGCAAGAGAAAACATTTTTTGTTAAGTCTGGGTAAGGATAAAAATCTGAAATTTAAATTTAACTTGCTGGTCTATATTTCTACATGCTAACACTAACATCAAATCTTGAGATATGTGGACTGAACAGAGGAATAACTCCTCATAGATAAAATACCATACAGAGAGGACTATTTCTAGAAATGGATAATTTTCAAACTTTTTAAAGCCACATTCCAGAGTAAGAAATACATGATGCATGACAATTCAATGCACACATGCATGTATGACTTAGTGGAAATAAACATCTTACAAAAACATTTCCGTGTACAATGCACCCTAACACTTTCTCTCTTCTTCATTCTGCTTGATTCTATTTCATTTTTTAAAAATCCCTGATCCAGCCTCACTTAATTGATTTCCTGGCCACTAATGCAGAGGTCAGCAAACTACAGCTCCAGGGCCCAATCCAACCAGACACCTGTTCTTGCATAGCCTGTAAGCTAAGAATGGTTTTTACATTTCTAAATGGCTGGGGAAAAAATCAAAGGAGAATGATATTTATGACACATAAAAATTACGTGAAATGAAAGTTTCAGTGTCCATAAATGAATTTTTAGGAACACGGCCATGCTCGTTTGTTCGTGCTCACTTGTCTATGACCCCTTTCCCACGATCACGGCGGAGCTGAGTAGTTGTGAGTAGAGACTTGCATGTTGAGTGTGACCCACAAACTGTAAAATACTTACTATTTCTCCCTTTAGCTGAAAAAGGTGGTTGGACGAAACTGGACAGCCCATCCTCGAGGGTCATATCCTGCAGTTTGAAAACCTCTGCTCTAAATGGTTTTGCCCTGAGAGCATCTATTTATATTCATGTGAGCAGGGCATATTTTTTTTCTAAGAATCTCAGGTCAGCCTTATTCTTCTCAGTTCCTCATAAGATAAACCCAGATGAGCAGACTCTGGCCGGAATATTTATTTTTGGCCACCCTTAGGGTATGAGTTGGACTTTGTCAAGGCCCAGAACTCAGCAAGAGTTGAGAGGATGTCATTTACCATCATGCCCAATCACTTGAATCATTCACTGCTCCCAGACAGAAAAGTATTATGAAAAACAAAACATCAAGTTCTTGACTTTAAGCCATTTGGGCTCTTGACTCTTTTTTTAAAAAAATTTTTCTTCTGTATACTGTTGGAGTTGTCCTTGTTTTCCTCCCTTTGTCCTCCACCACCCAGCACTTCCACTCCTTCAGGCAATCCCCCCACCGCTGTCCATGTCCATGGGTCTTGCACGTATGTTCTGTAGCTACTCTACTGCCTGTGCTGTACTTTCCATCCCCGTGACTATTCTGCAACTACCAGTTTGTACTTCTTAATCCCTTCACCTTCTTCACCCATCCTACCAACACCCCACCCATCTGGCAACCATCAAAATGTTGTTTGTATCTATGATTCTGTTTCCGTTCTGCTTGTTTGTTTATTTTGTTTTTTAGATTCAATAGTTAATAGATACGTATGGCCATTTTACTGTTCGTATTTTTTTATCTTAAACAAGGCCCTTTAACATTTCATGTAATGCTGTTTTGGTGGTGATGAGCTCCTTTAGCTTTTCTTTTCTGGGAAGCACTTTATCTGTTCTTTGATTCTAAATGACAGCTTTGCTGAGTAGAGTAATCTTGGTTGTAGGTCTTTGCTTTTCACCACTTTGAGTATTTCTTGCCACTCCCTTCTGGCTTGCAAAGTTTCTGTTGAGAAATCAGCTGATACTCTTTATAAGAGCTTCCTTGTAAGTAACTAACTGCTTTCGTTTGCTGCTTTTAAGATCCTCTCTTTGTCTTTAACCTTTAGCATTTAAATTATGACATGTTTTGGTGAGAGCCTCTTTGGGTTTATCTTGTTTGGGATTCTCTGTGCTTCCTAGACTTGTATGTTTATTTTCATCACTACACTAGCAGAGTTTTCTGTCATTATTTTTTCAAATAGGTTTCCAATTTCTCATTCTTCCTCTTCTACTTCTGGCAGCCTGATGATGCAAATGTTGGTATACCTGAAGTTGTCCCAGAGACTCCTTACACTATCCTCATCTTTTTGGATTCCTTTTTCTTTCTGCTGTTTTGATTGGTTGTTTTTTGCCTCCTTATGTTCCAAATCACCGATTTGATTCTCAGCTTTATTCACTTGACTATTGATTCCCTGTGAATTGTTCTTCATTTCAATTAATGCATCCTTTGTTTCTGACTGGATCTTTTTTATGCTGTTGAGGTCCTCACTAAGTTCCTTGATCATCCTTATAGCTGGTGTTTTTGAACTCTGCATCTAGTAGATTGCTTGTCTCCATTTTGTGTAGTTCTTCTTCTGGAGTTTTGTTCTGTTCTTTCATTTGGGTCATGTTTATCTGTGTCCTCATTTTGGCAGCCTCCCTGTGTTTGTTTCTATGTATTAGGTAGACCTGGTATGTCTCCCAGGCTTGATAGAGTGACCTAATATAGTAGGTGTCCTATAGGATCCACTGGCCCAGCCTCCCCTATTACTCCAGCTGGATACTCAAGGTGTGCCCACTGTGTGGGCTGTGTACACCCTCCTCTTGTAGTTGAGCCTTGATTGCTGTTGGCACATCCAAGGTCAGCCACTGCCTGTGTTGTGTCCGGGGTCACACAATTAAGCTACAAAGCAATCTGCATATGGTTGCTACTTGTGCTGGGCTTGGAGGTGCTCAGGACTGGCCAAGCTGTGTACCAAGGGCAGCTGCTGCTAGTGCTGGCTGAGCCTGGGGTGACTTAACAAGAGGTATAGGGCATGCTGAAGCTAGATGCTACTGTTTGAGGAAATTTAGAAAATCTGAAGAATGGGCCCAGACAAGCCATTTATATGGAAAATGCACTAGAAACAGCTTGGGTGGGCCTGAAAGTTGTGTGGGGAAGGGCCTCAGAGAATCACTAGGGTGGGGCAAACAGTGTGAGCCACATTGATGAAGTCTCAGATATGGCACCTGCCTGCCAGCTCTGTGACTCTGTGAGGGTGATGGGGACCTCAAGAGTTAGGAAATTTTAGTTTAGGTAATAGCTAATAAGCTTAGTAATCAGTGAATGTAAAAAGCTGTTGTTCCATGAACTGGAGGTATGACCCCCCTGACTCCAGGAGACCATACACAGTTATACCCTTGTGCCCCAGGAGGCCTGCAAGCCATAAAGATGATATTGGAGCAATTGTACTCCAGAGTTTAGAGCCTCCAGAGTGAAGGTTTGTGGTTTGCAAGAGCTGGGGTGATTCCATTTAAAAGCTAAACCCCAAGAGAATGGAAAGAGAGATGACGGTTGTCCTGGCTAAAGCAAGAGGAGCAGAGTGAAAAGGGGTAGGTCACACATCCCTGAGTGGTTCTTTTTCCCCAACTTGTGACTTTTGGTGGTGGTGGTGGCGGTGGGTAATAAATCCCCAAGATAGATTTAAGAGGCCCTAGGATCTGAGGGAATTTATACCTTGCTCTCTGAGAGATCCTGAAAGTTAGGGGGCCCTCACAGATGAATACTAGCAGTCCACAACCTACTGTCCAAGGGCCAAATTCAGAGTGCTACCATTTTTGTAAATGAGACTTTATTGAAACAGAGCCATGCTGACTGGTTCACAAATTTTTATGGCTCCTCTTGTGCTACAACGGCAGAGTGGAGATCCTGCCAAAAATGCTTACTCTCTGGCCCTGTCCAGGACATAGTGTGCCAACACCTATTTTCTATGCTAAGCAATGGTAGGGAAGACAGGACAAAGGAGGCAGAGGGGCCCCAAGAAAGTTCTCTGATTTTCCCACAACCGGAAATATGAAGGAGAATACCTGAATGTTTCCCTTGCTCCCTACCCTCCCCCAAATGGGCACAAAATGAAAAGAGGATCAGCAGACCTGAGAAGGACTTGAAGTTGGGATGAGGAGGACACAATTGAGATGGAAGGCTCCAAAGCAGCTGAGACCTGGGCAGGATGCCAACTATGACCACTGGGTACCAGGGTGAAAAGATGCCAACAGCCAAGACCAGATCTGCATCAGAGTAAAGATGCCCATGGACCAGATCACCCCTCTTTTCCTCACCCCTCTGGCACCCTGTTTTCTACATTTAAACAATCCTAAGCTTCCAGGACCTTAGCTGCCACTCCAGGAGAAAGGGAAGAGAATGAAATATTGAGTTAAGTGACTAAAGCACGAAATGACTGAGTAAACACCAAACTGAATGATTTTTCTTTGGAGTTCCCTATATATTAAGTTTCCTGCCATTAGCAGAATATGGGCTTAAAGTAGAAATTAGGTTATTGAAAAATGAAGAAAGTTACATTCTGTGTCAACAATAGAAAAGCACAGGAAACTGACTTTGCTGCTACAGGAAATTAGAACTTCATTCACAGCAATTCAGGAGACCGCGACAGCATGAGTCCTGATGGTTTATGACTCAGTGACTCCATACTGAAGTTTTTTCTATCTCTTTCTTCCTAGAATAAGACAATCTAAACCAGTTCACGGCTCCCAGTGGTTTTCTTCATCCTACCTTCAACTTCAGAGCAATCCTGTGCAAGCCTAAATTGTCACCAGTAGGTGGTGCTAACATGGAGCATGTTGGTCCTCATTATCTGATGATGAATTAGCCAGACACTAATGAAAGCTCCCTTCATTGACTGTTTCCTCGACCACACATTTTCACTCTGGCCTGACTGAGCCTTGTGATTATGGATGCTCTGAGTGGTTTCACCCCCAGACTAACTCTCCTTCTCCAGCATGGGCTTATGGAAAGAATTCCAAAGTCGGGCTACATGGGATATGAATTTGAGCCATTTTACTAATGAGATGAATTGGCCAAGTCACTCAATCTGATTCTCAGGATCTTCATCTTTAAAATCTGTGAGTTGGCCTTGCTGAACTCTTAGTTTCCAGGTTTGAAAAGCAATTTGACAACCACTATGAGATAGCACTTTCCACCCATCAAATTAACCTAAGAAAAACTGAAGACTTCATGAAAAAATGTACTTTGACTGATATAAATTCCCTGGAGGACATTCTGGCAGGGTGTAGCAAAAGTCCTGAAATTTACATATGCTTTGGCCACCAATTCCACATCTAGGAATTAATCTTAAAGAAATAAATGCAGACACGTGCAAAGACAGAGCTAAAAGGATGTTCGACAAAGCAGAACATCGTGGCTTCTCCACAGGCTCAGTATATCTTTGTGAACTAGTTTCTGAACTTTCATATAATCCTTAAAACTACATGACAGTACCTACCTATATAAGGCAATGAAGAACACCAATGCTTAATCATATAACAAGAGGAAGAAGGAGGGCTAGGATTTCTCAAATATATTTTGTATGCCAGGTGCCATGCTAGAGAGTTTTCCTTTTTTTTTAGAGAGTTTTCTTAAGTTCCTTCTTTAAATAATCTTACAACAAAAGGTATGCAAAAGGTACCCTATGCAAAAGGTATTTACACTATTTTACAGGTGGAGAGAGACTGAGGCTCCCCTATTACCCAAGGTCACACAATGCCTCATAAATGAAGAAAGAATTGTGCCTTCTCCTTTAAAAAGACTGAGTTCCCAGTGGGCTGGAGAAAATGTTCCTTGCAGTGGAGGTAAGGGCAGGGAAATTCAGTGTGTGGACTTTGATCCTGCCTAAGAATTGGATCCAAGCTCTTCTGAGCCCTTAAGGAAGAATTGTAATTTCAGAGCTTCTGCCAATTCTTTGTGCTGCTAAAAATGGAAATCCAAATTGGTCTGTGGGGGCCAAGACTTCCTTGTAAAAAGCACTTAATTGGGCTTCTATTGGTACAAAGGGAAATTCCATTCTGGAATGGCAAGGCCTAGGCAAGGAGGCCTTCAAGTTCTGTGTATAGCAAAATAAAAGGACGGGGAGTTTTCCTGATGTGAATGGATTTGGGGCCTCCTCCGGTGGGAGGGAGGGAGAAGGCTGCTGGGGCCCAGCACTGGGAGGAAACACACAGTCAGAGGGAACCCCAGTGCAGAGAGGGGGAAGGAGGGAGCAGAGCCAGGCTCAGCAATATGTTGGAAGCCTGAAGGTCAAGAAAGTGCTAGTAGGGACTGGATAGGATCGAGTATGGTGCAGGATCTTGGGGTGTGGGTATGGCTAGCACCAATCTCAAATTTCCCTTCTATGCATTGAAACTCCCTCTAATTTTCAGCCAAACTGACAAGCTTGACTGTTAGCATTATCTTGGGAATGAAGAAAGGCACGGAGTCCTTTTGGGGTCAGGGATGCTGTGCAGGTGGCGAATGATAATTGCCCACCAAGACTATGTCTACAGTCCTGGAGGAGCCCTGGGTTTTCTAAAGTCTTATAGGTTGGAAGCTCTTGTTATTTTATTTCCATATTTTTAAACAAAGATGACTCTGGAAGGCTATAATAAACTCAGGGACATAAGAGTTCAATGCACTTGTTATGCTTCAGGGAATGAGGCTAGAGCGGGTCTGCAGGACAGCTGAAACCACGTAGCAGGCTGCCTTTTAACAGGATTCACCTGTTGTGGGGCCTCTCCCTGACCACAAGCACTTGGCTGCCGGCAGCAGGCTAGGTGATTATAGCATTAGATCATAGTTATAATGGAAAAAAGGCTTCTCCTCTCTGGCTGACTAATCAGCTTGCCATTTTTATTGCATGATCAGTATCAAGAGACGGGGATTCTGAACTCTGTCAGCATCCTGGGTGTACACTGGTGTGACAGAAAGAACAGCTATATTAGCAAAGAGAACAGGTGGAGGGCTTAGCAAATGTGCTAAGAAGGTCAAGACAGCTTCTTCCCTGGAGACACAGGAAAAGGCTGACGGCTCCTATTAGAACAAGAACAGCTACTATTAGAGAGTTCCCATAAGCAAAACCTGCTATAGGCAATGTACATTTGCCTTTTTCTCCTTATTTTCATGTTGAAAGTACTTAATGCTCATTATCAATCTGTATTCGTTTCTTAGGGCTGCCATAACAAATTACCACAAACATAGTGTCTTCAAACAGCAGAAAAAATTATTCCTCTCACTGTTCTGGAGTCTAAAAGTCCAAAATCAAGGTGTTGGCAGGGCCATGCTCCCTCTGGAGGCTCCAGGGAAGAATTCTTCATTACCTCTTCCAGCACCGGATGCCTCCAAGAAAATCCTTGGTGCTCCTTGGCTTGTGCCTGCATCACCCCAACTGCTACCTCTGTCCTTACAGGGCCCTCTGCATGTCATTGGATTTAGGGCCCGCCTGTACAATCCAAGACAATCTCACTCAAGATCCTTCATTTAATTACATCTGCAATGACTCTTTCCCACATCGAGTTGCATTCAAAGGTACCAGGGATGAGGGTGCACACATATATTTTACAGGGGCCCACCATTCAACCCAGTACAGTAACTAATAAAAGAATTCAGAGGTGGGCATGGAGAAGGGATAAAGTTTTGGAAAACTTCGTCAATGTGTTTTCCCCTTTCAATAGCCTCTTTTCTCTCCCAGCAGCCCTCCCTCATTTTTTGTTTCAGGAAAAGGAAGGCCAAATACTATGGAAGCAGAATAAAAGGGTAAAAGGCAAAAGCAGGATAAAAGGACAGAAAGGAAAGAGAGAACCCTCCCAGTCCTAGGACAGGTCAAAAGGGAAAGAGGGGCGGAGTGGGGGGAGGCAAGAGGACAGACTGGAGGTTCTTTCTGGATCCAACCCTCCTTGAGGCAGAAAACTAGATGTAGAGGAAACCAACTGGGAACTCCAAGTGCCAGGGGCTTACTTCCCACTCAGGGCACAGAAAACTGGGAAGCCCTGTGTTT
The DNA here is from genome assembly GCA_004027735.1 of Carollia perspicillata. Lineage (NCBI taxonomy): Eukaryota > Metazoa > Chordata > Mammalia > Chiroptera > Phyllostomidae > Carollia > Carollia perspicillata. The sequence goes on from PVKM010011214.1 coordinate 15,878, forward strand.
ATCATAGTGCCCAGGCAACAAGGTGCTTGCTGCCCGTATGGTGGGTTAAAGCAGGCTGATGGAAGGGTCTAACCGCACCAGTGGAGACAGCACCCTAGGCCCCATGCCTGTTGTACTGGAGTTTCTGTGCCACTTCATAAAGGGGGCATGGAAGTACTGATAGAGCAGGAGAAACCCAAGGATATGGGGACCAGAAGGCCTCTAGTTGCAGGAATCTCAATGAGAAGTGAAGGCAGAGGCCCCTGGATTTCTGCAGTGGAAGCCCCCCAAAATCACAAATTGAGATTATTGAGCTATGCCACCACAGGCTTTTATGCCAGGTGCCTGGAGGTGGAGAAACCAAGAAAGATCACCTCCCATTCCAACCCACCCAAAAGCCACCCTGGAAAGGAGCCAGGGCAGAGGCAGCTCCTGAGAAGAGAGAAAAGGAACACTAATGAAATAAACTCCGAACAGACTGAATTTTTTAAAAAGTCTCCTTTTAAATAAAACAAATTATCTTTAACTGCCAGGATATGAGACTGTATGAAATGAAGACTACATTACAGGGAATCAAAAGTGAAGTAGCTGAAGAAGAGGATTAAATCAGGGATTTGGAGGGTAAGAAAGCAGAAAACACCCAAATAGAATAGAAAAAAAAAAATGAAGATAGCATAAAGAGCCTCTGGGACAACTTCAAGCATACCAACATTTGCATCATGAGGGTACCGGAAGAGAAAAGAGAGAACAAGACATTGAGAACCTATTTAAAAAAATAATGATGGAAAAACTCCCCTAACTGGTGAAGGAAATTGACACACAAATCCAGGGTATGCAGAATCCCAAACAAGATGAGCCCAAAGAGGCCCACACCAAGACACATTATAATTTAAATGCCAAATGTTAAATGTTTAAAATGTTAAAGACAAAGAGAGGATCTTAAAAGTAGCAAGAGAAAGCAGTTAGTTACCTACATGGGAGCTCTTATAAGAGTGTCAACTGATTTCTCAACAGAAGATTTTCAGGCCAGAAGGGATTGGCAAGAAATATTTGAAGTGATGAAAAGCAAGGAGCTACAACCAAGATTACTCTATCCAGCAAAGCTGTCATTAAAAATCAAAGTACAGATAAAGATCTTCCCAGACAAGAAAAAGCTAAAGGAGTTCATTACCACTGAAGCAGTATTATATGAAATGTTAAAGTGTCTTCTCTATAAAGAAGAAAAAAGATTAAAAATATGAACAACAAAATGTCAATAAATACCTATCAATTAACAATTAAATCTAAAAACAAAATAAACAAACAAACAGAACAGAAACAGCTTCCTAAACAGAGAACATTTTGATGGTTGTCAGATGGAAGCTGTGTTGGGGGATGGGCAAAAAAGGTGGAGGGATAAAGAAGTATACATTGGTTGTTACAGAATAGTCATGGGGATGTAAAAGTACAGTATGGGAAATGTAGCCAATAATATTCTAGTAACTACTTATGGTGTCAGGTAGGTATGAGACTTATTGGGATGATTACTCAGTAAGATATAATGTCTAAACATTGGGGTATGTACCTGAAACTAATATACTGTTGTAAAACAATTTTAAAAAATGAGACTGTAGGCTGGGAAGCAAAGAGGCATGAAAAAGCAGTGGGATAATAAAGACAATGAACAAAACTACCTTTGTGTGTGGGGGGGGTGTTCAGGTGCTGTATACATACCCATGGGGGATGTACTTACTTTAAAGTTTATCATCTTCCCTTGAGGTAACAAATGTCATTGGTTGGGTGTGTATCTTTCCTCCCCTTTCTCCATGCTCACAAAAACATGCACACACACACACACACACACACACACACACACACATACACACAAGAGGTTTGTCCAGAAAGCATCCAGCCATGTACTATGAAAAATAGAGACATTTATTGAAGATACAAGATCCAAGAAACATTGCACATAGGACAACGACGCCTCAGCCCCCTTCATAGTAGGCACCTGGGAGCTCACGCAGTTCTTACAATTGCCACCAGCTGCCCCGTCGTATTTTCTTGAATCTCATAGATGGCCTGAAGTCTCTTCTCCTTCAAGGTGATTTTAATTTTGGGAAAAACCAGAGGTCACATGGTGCCAAACCTGGGCTATAGGGGGACTGAATCATGTGGGTGATTTGATGTTTCACCAAAAAACTCTGCATAAGATATAATTCATAGATGAGCATGTTGTCATGATGGAACTGCCAGTTACCAGTTGCCCATAGCTGAGGCCTTGTGAATCATCTGAATAATTTCCGTGAAGGAATGTTCAAGTGTAACATAAAATTTGATGTACATTTTTTTCTCTACTCACTCAGACATTTTGGTTTGCAGGCCTGTGCTCAATCCACTGAGCTATACCAGCCAGCGCTCCCTCAGTCATTTTGAATGTGACGGCCACACAGTACACATGCTCACTCAATGGCATCTACTGCCCCCATAGACTAGTACAGTGAAGTCATCATTGTTCACGCATGTGCATTCCAGTCCACTCTCCTTGGCTGCCAGGTTATATCAATGTTGCGTAAACCATTCTCATTATGTTAACAATGGCTGGACTTTTTCTGGATAGGCCTTGTATGTTTAGTTAGTTAGTTAGTTAGTTAGTTAGTTAGTTAGTTAGTTTGTTTGTTTGTTTTAAATGAGAGTAGATTATATCCAACTATTTTTCTTACTTAACACTGCATTATGGACAGCACAGTATAGTGGATGTATATTTTTTAAAAAATATTTTATTTATTTATCTTTAGAGAGGGGGAAGGGAAGGAGAAAGAGAGGAAGAGAAACATCAATGTGTGGTTGCCTCTCTTATGCCCCCTACTGGGGAGAAGGCCCATAACCCAGGCATGTGCCCTGACTGGGAATCAAACCAGGAACCCTTTGGTTCACAGGCCCATACTCAATCCACTGAGCCACACCAGCCAGGGCTGAATGTATGTTTACATATGTGTGTAAGTGTGTGTAGTGAATGTGTATGTGTATATGTCTGTAAGTGTGTGTACTGAATGTGTATGTGTATATGTGTGTATGTATATATACGTATGTATATATACAGGCATAAATAAAATGTACATACAGCCTATTTTAATTCTATAGTACGCAACATCCACAACCATATTCATGACTGTTTCTGCCTCCCCTACCCACTGCTGCCCTTTCTATTGACCACCCCGCGCCATGTTTCGTAGACATTGATACTTGTTTTCTTATCTAGTCCACATGAGGTCCCGCTGAAGTGAAGGTCATTACTGACACTTGTGTCTCAGTGGCAGGCCTGAGCCATGCATCCTAATGCCACAGTCCGTTCCCTTCTCTCTGCACCACATCGAAGGTCCTGGAAGTATCACCCCCATGACTGTCTGCAGTGTCTGGAAAGCCGCTTGCAGGGATGTGCCACTTTCAGAGGGCTGTTGTAATGAATTACCACCAACTGGGTGGCTTAAAACAGCAGGGATTTATTCTTTTCCAGTTCTGAAGGCCAGCGGTCTAAAATTAAGAGGCTGTAGAGACGGACCCTCCCTTGCCCCCTCTGGCTTGTAGACCTACAGCTCCAGTCTCTGCCCGCATCATCACATGGTGTTCTCCCCGTGTCCCTCTGTGTCCAAATGTCCTTTTCAAAAGGTGGACACCTGTCATTGGACTAGGGCACACCTTAATCCAGTATGACCTCATCGTAAGGTGGCTACATCTGCAAAGACCCTTTTCCAAATAAGGTCAAATGCCCAGGTCCTGGGTAGACATAGATTTTAGGGGGACACTCTTCAACCCATTACAGGGGGCGGTTATTTCAAGTAGAAGTGCAATTTTTTGAACTCATTTTCAAGTTCTAAAGTGCAAACGCTTGTCTCTAAAGAGCCCTGGTTCTGTGTCCAATGCCACGTGACCGTGAAGGACAAAGGGCGGGGAAAGCACAGTGCTGGGGCTCCAATGCTGACAGAAACCTGGAGATCAGTCTGGATTCCTCACTTCCCCTCCCCAACCTCCCCTGCCCAGCTCACTGCAGTTACCAGTCACTGTGTTTCGTTAGGTTCCCTCTCCTCAGAATCACGAGATCACTTCCTCATCTCCAAAGGTCAGCACCGAATCCCTCACCTGAGCAGCGGCAACACCCTCTGGGAGGGATTTCTTCACCTCCAGGCTTGCCCTCCTCCAATTCCTTTCTGTAACCTGCAGCAGATTCCTGAGTTTACAATTAAGCTCACGAAAAGCCTGCTTGCTTGCTGCCTTCAGGGCACAGCCCAAACCTGCTGCAGGAGATCCTTGTTTCCCAGGGCAGCCTCAGCGCTCCCCCCTCCCCCCCACAATGCTGTGGCCGGTCATTCCTGCCATTCTCAGAATCCCACACACTCTCAAACACCTCCCTGCCTTTCCATACCCTGCTTCTGTCTGAAAGCCCCTTCCTTCCCTTGCTCACACAGTGTAGTGGGCTGAATAGTGAACCCCAGAAAGACACGTCCATGTCCTAACTTCCAGAACCCAAGAATGTGACCTTATTTGGAAATAGGGTCATTGGAGCTGTAATTGAGTTAAGACTCTTGAGATGACATCATCCTGGATGACCCGGTGGGTCTACACCCAGTGCCAGGTGTCCTTGTAGGGGAAAGGCAAAGGGAGATTTGACACATAGACAGGCAGAGGTGCACCCACAGAGGCAGAGATTAGATGGATGCAGCCTCCAGCCAAAGAGTGCCTGGAGCCACCGGAAGGTGGCAGAAGCCAAGAGGGGTTGTCCCCCAGAGACTCCAGAGGGAGCGTGGCCCTGTGAACACCCAAAATTTGGATTTCTGGCCTCCAGAACTGTGAGAGAATAAATTTCATTGTTTTAAGTGACCCAGCATATGGTGATTTGTTCCAGCAGCCCCAGAAAAGTAATTTATACAGGTTGTCTCTAGGGTCTCCTGAAGAGCTGGCTGGTCACTGATGTCATAAGGGCACTTAGCTAAGAGGGTGAGTGGGGACGGAATCTAGCTCACACTGGGCCTTCCAAGCAGTGTGGCCTGCACGAAACTGCCTCTTGTAAGAAGGGGAGCCTGTCTCTTCTTCACACAGAGGCATCTGATGGGCCAGCCACAGCCCGAATTCCTAGGTGCTCTTCGAGGCTCTGCTCCAGGGATGTTCCTCAGGAAGCCATCCCTGGCCCACACACCCTCCCTCAGCCTAGTGTGGGCCCTGTACGTGCTCCTGTAACCCTTGATCATGCATTTACCCTGCTGCAGGACAATTGTCTGTTCATATTTCTGTCCCCTTCTCTGTATCTTAAAAGTGAGGACTTTCTGATTGCCTTTCCCCTCTACCTAGCACACAGTAGGCACTCAAAACCCATTTAATGAATGAGCAGGAGCACCCAAGTGAGTTGGAGGAAGCAAGGAGGTATAGCAGGCAGGGGAGGGATGGGTGTTTTTCCCAAAGAGGTCCCGAGTAGAGGCCATTTCACGTACACCACCATTTTGCCTAAACCAGCCATCATCAAACAGAACCAAACATTAGAGCATCACTAGGACAGTAATGTTTTACAAATGCCATATCTGATCCACTTTATCTTCTCTCTAATCGAGGCATCAGTGCCTAAGGATGTTTCCACGTGAGCCAAGCACGCGCTCTGCGCATCAGCGGGACCCAGGGCGCTGCATTCTGCGCACACACATGAGCTCATGCGAGTCCCAAGGTGCTCATCTGGTCCAGATTTGAAGGAAACTATTTAGCTGGATGGAGAAAAACACATTATGTATCAACTTAATACCAAACAGATTTTATGACATACTGAAACTGCTTTTGATAATCTACAAATATATCAGAAGGGCTAATGAACTTTTAAAAAAAGGAAAAGAAAAAGCATATCATTGTATGTTTGAGTCTGGACAATGTTTGGGGAGTTTCAGGGATGACAGAGAGACAGAAGGACGCAGGGAGCTTTAGAGAAAGTTATCCAAACGGCCCCCTGAGAAGCGACCTTGTCTTTTGTAGCAAGAGGTGTATTTTGCCAATTTATGAGCATAGGCATTTTTTTTTTTTTGGTCTGGCTGAAAACCAGGGTGGACTTTTCCAGAGATGAAGAAGGACCACAGCCCCGCCATCCTCACCCCCACCAGGCATGGGCGGCCATAGCGCTTGCGGAGGGAGGAATCAAGGCCCGTCTTCTCACTGGGCAGCACGTCAACCCAGGGGGGGTTTCCCTGTCGGCAGGCAGCTGGAGCCCCCACTCGACTACCACTTGACCACACGTCAAAATGGGGAAAGGAGGGATTAAAATGATAAATTAGCTAAGCATTTTTGGCTGCTAGCAAAACCCAACTGTGGCTAGCATAAGAAAAAAGGTAATTGCTGAGAAGGGCATTGGAGAGATTAATCCAATAAAATGGGAAATTCGTACACCGTGGGAAAGACGAGGATTGGGACAATTCTGTGTACCCAGTAGTGGGAGCTGCCATTCACGGGACAACTTCAAGTTCTGAGTGACCCAGGTAGGGACTGGAGTGGAGCGGAGTGGAGTGGATTACTCAGCTAAGGGCAAGAGCAGGCGGTCCCCAGGCAGGATGATTTCTGTAAGGCAGGGACCACTGGAATTGGTACCCGCCAAAAATGCCTACTTGAAGAACACAGTGGGAAGGTCTTAGGGCATATGGATGTTTAGTATAAGGTTTTTGTTTGCTTGCTTTTTTTTTAGTGTAGAATTTTTACCTGGGTGGGGTGGGGAATGTGGTACTGTCCCCTGGGATGGGGGGGCGGTGTTTGGAAACTGCCTTGAACTTGGACTGTCTCAGCATCTGAGAAGGACCAGAGAGGGGCTACTATTGGCCCTCAGAAGGCAGGGAGACAGGAAGCTCAATTTGTTGCAATGCCCCCACTGAGAAGCTTCTCATGTAATTCAGGCCGTTCCTGGCTAAATCTGTACAGCACGCCTAGGTGATGAGAGGAAGGAATATTATTGTTTGTATTTACTCTTGTTCTGAGAGAGGTTGTTCTCAGTTAAGGGCGTTTTTATTGCACTGCATTATATTTTTTACATAATATCAAGAAAGGAGTGAAGGATATCTTTCGGACTGGAACCACTCGTTTGAATGCTGTGGTCACATCGGGAAGTCCAGGAGACGGTCTTTCCCATTTGAGCTCCTACAGGAGATATTGTCAACAGGTTCTCAGTGATCGGCCATGCCTACAGGTCAAAGGCCACACTGTTGTAGGACCCCATACACAGAAAGCATAGGAGGAATTTGGGATGAGAGGCCAATGGTGAGCCCTTCCCCTTCTATTCCTGGACAGAAGCAGAGTAGCCCTTTGTAACAAAAGAATCATTTGACCTTTTCAAAACCAAGAGTGAAGTCAGAAATCAGGATTGGCTGTGTGGTAAGCTTCAGGGAAATGCAAAGAATTTTTTTTTTTTAAAAGAAGAAGTTCTCAGAATGAGACTGTAGGAGAAGGTCCCCTAACAACTGGGGCAGCCATATTGGCAGGAGTTAACGTGCAAACGTGATTAACCTCATTTCACTTTTATACAGGAAACCAGAGGGATAGCTAAGAAACAGACTCGCTATTTCTGGTTCTTGGCTGGTTCTGGCTTTCAGGGGACACTCCCTTCCTCAGAGGAGGAGCTGTTGTTATGGTGAGGGACTCACGTGCTTCTTTATTGCTACATTTTTCTTTGAATCATGGTTGGCAATCAGGCGTTCAAATTTGACTATTTACCTTTGGGAATCTTCGGGGTATGTGAAGAATTCCCCCATCTGTCTTGCTCAGGATGTGGGCAGCTGAAGAGGTTAGTAACAACCAATAGCTTTTGCATCTGCTCGGCTGGTGTTGGGAAAGAACGCTTGCAATCAGCCAAGGAGACATCGCCAGCGCTAAGTGAGGGCAACCAGCAGCATATCTTGGGATTTCATCTACTTCTGCCATTGTCCTCTGATCCGAGAGACAGGGGATGGGAAACCCCACCTTTGAAAGGTGAAAGGCAACCTGTGACTTACACAGAGAATTGCTGAAACTGACAAAAGAATGGAAGGTTGTGTCATAAAGTACACAAAGAAAAAAAGAAGAAATTCAAGGTAATGAATATTTATTGAGCATTAGGTACCATGCTAGATAACTCATCATCACAACAGCAATACTAAGGAGAGTTCGTGTTTGCGGTCCTCCTTCCAGGTGCCAGGCACTGTCTCAGGTGTGCTCTAAGTGTTAACTCCCTTAATCTCCATAACAGAACTGTACTGTGCATACCCACCAGTCCCATCCCCACTGCTAGGGTGCTGAAGCAAGGTTCCAAAAAGCTAAGCACCTTCCCAGAATCAGCCAGGCAGTACGTGCTAGGGCTGGAAGGTAAACTCAGGCAGTAAGTCTTCAGAGTCTGGGCCTTAAATCACTGTGTCATAGTGCCTCTTGAGACAGGATTTCTCTTCTCAAGAAGGTTACAGGAAGATGGACACGTAAACAGGTAATACCAGTATCATGTGGACACAGGATGATGGGTAAGTGTGGGGTGTTTGGGAAGCCCTGCCCAGTCCAGGGGGCACAGGTGCCTGCGGAAGGTGGTTTCTCACCAAATCTTCAGGAGCAGGTAGGATGGAGTTAGGCAGGTGAAGAAGCAGAGGGAGAACGACCAAGGCAGCAGGAATAAAAAAGGTTTGTGTGCAAGAAGCAGCAAGTGCTCTGGAGGTGGGAGAGTGGGAAGCCAGAGGAGGAGGGCGGGGCGAGAGACAGTGGGCCCCTGACATGTTGAAGGCACACCACATACATCTCTTGGATGAACCCGTGAGGGCCCAGCCAAGTGTGGCTTGGTGGGCCAGATTAAGGGGCTTGGTGGCCTTTGGAGGGAGGGGGGATTTAAGCAAAGGAGTACTGTGATATTAGAAAAATCATTTTAGCAACACCATTGAAGATGTATACACATTTCAGGCTGGGAGGAAGCTAAGTTGATGTGTCTGCTCTAGAATTTTATAGGGAAGATTTGTATCGGAAACTGAAAAGTGGGCCAAGGGGTAGGTCTAGAAGGCACAATGTTATTTTGACTAAAAGTTAGCCTATTGATCCAAACATAGTTTTTACTTAATTAAATATGACACCATCACCCTGAGGAATTTAAACCATGACACCATCACCCTAAGGAACTTTAATACATGCCTGACTAGCTTTTTTCTTTTCTTTAAAAAATTTTCTTAGTTCCTTTCTTCCTCCTCCTCCTTCTCTCCTTTCTTCTCTTATCTTATTTATTTCATTAGCTGGCTAAATTGGCCCCAAACCATAGCTCAGCTTCACCACAGGAGTTAAAAATGGAGGCACAAAGGCCACATAGGAAGCCACTGCCATGAGCCGGGCAAGAGATGAAGCCGAGGGCCGGAACTGGAAAGAGGTTAGAAACGGAGAAGAGGGGGCATGTTTGAGAAAGAGGTGCGACTTACAATGGGTCAGCTAGGTAGGTGTGCACGGGAGCCGGGGTGGCCACCGAGTTAGAGGGGCTGGGAGGAGTTCTGGTTTCTGGCCTGGGATGGCTGGGATTGGCCCAAAAGTCTGTTTAGTTTTTTCCATAAAATAAAAGACACATTTTTCATTTTCACAATTGATTTGGGAATTGATTTGGGAATTTCACAATTGATTTGGGAATTTTGAGTATGTCAGCTATCTCCCGCTATTGGCTTCTAGTGGGTAGAAGCCAGGGGTGCTGCTAAACATCTTCCGATGCCTAAGACAGCCCCACAGCACAGAAGTATTTGGCCAAAATGTCAGTAGTAACCAAGAAACTTTGCACACCACTTCTGACATGTTTGATTAGTCACAGCACCTTCTCCACACACTGCACAAATCTTTGCATTTCAGTTGCATTTTTACTTTTCTTGAAATAATAAAGTGCGATATCCCAGAAATATTGCATATCTTCTTCCCTCTTTAATATTAAGTAGCTGCACAAAATTTCACCAATTTGATGAAGTTTTTTTTTAACGCACACTGATATAACAGCTGTCACAATATGATCTAACAAAATTGTTTCAAATGAAGTTAAAGACAACTATGCATACTGCTAGAGCCATTGTATACAAAAAAACCACAAATGAACTTTCTGGCCAACCCAATATTTAAATACAGAGCATAGAATAAGAGACATATCTGGAAGGGAGGTGAGGGTTTAGTTTAAGGCATATGGACTGGAGGCGCATGTAGACACATCCAGCACGAAGTAGATGGATCAGAAACTGTGGCAGCTACGACAGCGTTGGAAACGTAAACTCAGTGCATATTGGCTAGAGGCTGTGATAGCTAATTTCAAAGATGACCACCATCTATTCTATCCCTGAATGCACTTGCCAGTCCCCGATCCACAGGAGGAGTTTGATTCCTCTCCTCTTGAGTCTCATTTAGACTTCTAAATGCTTGGAGGGATCATTTTATGCTGTCGAAGAGACATTCTGGGACTTCTGAGTTCAAGCCTTGAGGGGACAGGCATTTTTTAGTCAACTCCTCTGGGAACATAGGATGGAATACAGCTGGCATGCTATGAGGAAACCCAAGCTATGAACCTCTAGAATCATAGTAATGAATAGTTGGTGCTGCGTTTTTAATCACTAGTTTGGTTTAATATAATACATAGCAACAGCAACAGAAATCGGTACCTGAATGTGGAGTGGTGCTGCAACAAAAACCTAATACCTATGACCTCGGCTTTAAAAGCCGGCAGGAGGCAGAAGTTGGGAGGGCTTTGGAAAGATACAAAGGCTGAATGCAGTAAGGAAATTGCTGTAGAAGGTTTGAGAATAAGGGACATGAGTCTTGAATTGTCAGAATAATTAGTGAAAGGCGGAGTAAGAGTGTAGAGCCAGAAAGCAGGGTGGCGGATGAAAAATCACTAAAAAGAAACATCAGGCATAAGGAAGGGTCCTGACTAAACTGACCTAGCAGGATTCTTGCTGAAGACAAACTACGGTGAGTGAACGTCAACCGGGGGGGATGGTGGAAGGTGAGGAATTCGATTACATATTGAGGGTGATCAGATACGGAGGATGGGGAATTCTGGCTCAACCGACTTAACAAGATTCTTACTAAAACTGGACAGTGCAGACGTGCACAGAAGTCCCCAAGATGGGCCTGGCTAAAAAAGAGTTCAGAGGAGCTTGAGAAGAGTTTGGTCGATGAGAGAATCTGTGTCACACTTCCCCACCAAAAGGTAGAGTGTAGCCCTGGCTGGTGTGGTTCCGTGGATTGAGTGCTGGTCTATGAACCGAAGGGCTGCCAGTTCGATTCCCAGTCAGGGCACATGCCTGGGTTGCAGACCAGATCCCAAGTAGGGGGTGCATGAGAGGCAACCACACATTGATGTTTCTCTCCCTCTCTTTCCCTCTCTCTAAAAATAAATAAATAAAATGTTTTTTTAAAAAACCCTTAATGAAAAGAGGTAGAATTTATTTCCCTTGGGCTGGCATTGGCCAACATGAGGCAGTAGAAGAACCTCTGGGACTTTGGAATCTTCACCTTAGGAAAACTGGCAGCTTCTACCTCCCTCCTCGTGGACCAGAGTCACCATCTGTAAGGAAGCTCCAGGTCCACGAGGCAAGAAATGCATACAATACCAAGGTCCAATATCAGTCAGCCCTAGATGAGCTCCCAGTTGGTGGCCAACACCAATTGCCAACCGTTGGAGACCATTCTGGAATACGATCCCCCTCAGCAGCCCAGCCAATACTACACAAAGCAGAGGGATCGCCTGCTTAACCACAGAGTTGTGGAGATCATAATCTACTGTTGTTTTCGACCACTGTTAGGTGATTTGTTGTAGCAATGTGTAACCAAAACAGATGAAGATTGATACATTGAGAGTGGATGAAATATCTCCAAGAAAGCATATAAAATCATAAAACAAGAACAGCTCTGGAGAAGAACAAGAACTTTAGGTGGTGAGAAGCCGGCTCCAAAAGGAGACGAGAAGAAATGTTCAAAGAGGGAGAAGGAGATCAGGAAGAAGCAGCATTGCAGGAAGCAAAGGAGGGCCACTTGAAGATGGAGGAGAAGGCCAGCAATGTCAAATGCAGTGGAGAGATCTAGACAGACAAGGAAGGATGTGGCAGTCCGCTATCGGCTGTGGTCATGTGAAGTCACTGGTGGCCTTTGCCAAAGCTGCTTCAGCAAAGTGGTAGAAACAGAAGCCCAATTACAGGGGGTGAACGATTTCTAGTCAGGAAATTTTACTTAGTCGTAGACAGTAAAAACGAGAGGAAACAACAGGTACAAGCGTCTCTTTCAACCTAGTGTCTCGAAAGGAAGTAAGAGTAATAGGACATTTGGTAAATGGGGTCACAGGGTCAGAGAAGTGTTGTATGAACTAACACATTCATGCTTTCGAACCAAGTTCTAAGTTGCCTCGATTTTTTTTTTTTTTACGTAAGTCCATCTTCAGATGGACGTGTGACTTCGGCTGTTGTTGGTTCACATGGTGTGAAAGCTGAGCAGAACTGGGCTTTTATGGAGGGTGACATTATGTGCCAAAAGGAGCACTGAGTGGGGAGTTCTCCCTCGGGGGCTACTAGCCAGCTGCAGCAAATCTGTTTACCTCCAGACCTCCATTCCCCGTACCTTCAATAAGTGGTAACATTCTATAAAGGGATTTCATTCTCAAAAACTTGTACATGCCATTACAATTTGTTGTTCTTTTTGTTTCCTGGAAATCTGGAGGGTGAATACAGCTAAATTACCAAACTTAAGTAAAATACTTGCAGCCCAAAGCCTTCGCTTGAAAGCACACACAATGCTCTAATTTCTAGCCCATATTCCAGGAGGTGGAGCTTAGGTATCAAGGACTCGGCAAAGGGTCAGGTCCTTCCTGAGCCCTTGGGGCCAGGGTCACACAGAACAGGTGATTCTGGGCCCCAGGACTGATGAGCCAACACCTTCCTTTTGGGAAAGAGAGGTCTGTGGGTGAGCCCAGGGGTAAACCAGGCCACCAAGCAAAAAGGGAAGAACTGCGGACTTGCCAAGTGTAATGTATTCCCTAAAAGGACAGCTTACATGGGCTGGGGAGACAGATCTCCGTCACTTCTGGTGTTGCAGAGACAGGAACACACCCCAACCCTTTCAGTATCTCTCCATTTTGAGGGTCAGCATTATCTAGCATCTTTTTTTTAATATTTAAAATTTACTGGAGTATATTATTTCTGCATCAGCTTCTTTCCTTTCTACTTCTCATTTATCCATTCATTTTTATTCTATGGGATACCTTTGCTTCCAGGAACAATTGAAAATAAAGCCAGTGGGTAAGTGGTTTTTGTACAATGAGAAAATATATTTAATTGGTATTACCATGCTTTCTTTTTTTAAAAGGAAGAAAATAAACTAGAAAGAAAAATCTCTCACAACTGCCACCTCGAATCCTGACACCTTAATTTCAATATCATCAGTGCGATGGGAGGAAAAATATATTTGTGACAGAAAAAATAATTTATTTCCCACCAGGTTCTAAAGAGGAGGACCCTCTCTGAGTGCCCGTGCTAAGTGGAGTGACGAGTGTGAGTGTGCAAGCTGGGAGAAGGCTTAGGAGAGCCAGCTCGAGTTGCTTTAAGAAAAGGAAGAAGGAAGAGACAGAGTCAGGGAGGGAGGAAAAGAGAATTCTGGAGAGGCCAGAAATGCCGGTGCCTGTCTAGCTATAGTATCTTTTGGACGGGGTCGGGAGGGGCAACAGAGCAGCTATTTGCTGGGAAGAAACATTGCAGGAAGACCTGAGATGCTTAGTGAAGGTATCCGTTCCTGTGCCCTGTGCTGTGCAATATAACCTCCTCCACCATTCCTCCCCTCCATTTCTCACCAGCTTCTCCCTTTGTGTGGTGGTCGAGAACACAGAGTCTGGAGCCAGAGTCTTTGTTCAACTCCTGGCCCTGCACTCACCACGGGCTGTGCAACTTTGAGTGATTTAATCTAGCGTCTGCATGCTTTGACTTCCTCATGTGTAAAACAAAGATAATAATAGCACTTTTCTCAAAAAGTTCTTGTCAGAACTAAAAGTGTTAATTCACAAAAAGGCATTGCACATACTTTACTACTGTTACCAGTGCTTTCTGAAATTCACTTTTTTTTTTTTTGGCTTGGGGAGGATGTGACAAAGATCCAAGTTCTATTTTATGGTAATGAGATGAGGACAAAGACTGCTCCTAGGGACCACTCACATCTGATGCTTTTATAACCATTATTACTACTGTTAATATAGTTCTTTCAGACCTCCCTCTTAACATGCATCCGTACCTCATGTTTTGCTTTATTAATTTTGCATTTATATCCATTCTTTATTCTTTCATTCAAGGAATTATTATCCTTCCATTCATTTGACAAATATTTATTGAGTGCCTCCTACTATCTTCACGTCAAACGTTGTTCCAGGTCCTGGGAAATAACATAGTCAAGATCCCTGCCCCCAGGGTTTATGTTCTGCAGGAGAAGGCAGACTACCATCATGACAACAAATTAAACTAATGAGATAACTTATAATACTGTGATGACAATGAAACAGGACTGTGGGGTTGATTTGAGGACTCGACATTGACACAGGGAGAGCCACTCCTTTAGACAGCACGGTCAAGGAAGACTTTCCTGAAAACATAACACTGGAGCTGAAAAAATACAGAGGAGGCAGCCACATGCAGATGTGAGGCTGAATATTCTAAACAAGAAAGAAAAAAGTCCAGAGACTTCAAGATGGAAAAATCCTGGTGTGTTTAAGCAGTTGGAGGAAACCCGAAGGGCTGGAGCCCGCCGAGGGAGGGCGAGAGGGGAAGGCCATGAGGTCAGAGTGGTGGGGGAGCTGTGTCTGCCAGGCCCCCAGATGTCTTGGAAGGGAAGTGTATGTCTTATTCTAAGTGCAATGGGAAGCCACTGGAGAGTTTTAGGCACAGGAGTAACAGCATCTAATTTACCACAGGAAAGTAGATATTGATTTAATACATACTGTACTCAGTACACAGTATCTAGCCTTGGAGGACAGTACCAAGATGGATTGAAGAAGGCCAGACCATCTTTGCTGCTATACAAAAGATTGTGGAAGGGCAAAGGAGGAAGCAGGAAGTCCATTTAGGAGAATTCTAGAAGAGAGAACCAGGCGCTTGGACTAGGGTGGTAGCTGAAGAAGAGTGTAGGGATTTTGACTATATTTTGGATGGAGAGCCAAAAGATCCTTCTAATGACTTGCTAATGGGCATTGGTAGAGGAAACAGGACAACAGAGAACTTAATGATGACGAAGACTACAGACGTTCCAGAATTAGTTCAGAAAAGTTACAGAATGAACAAACAATACAACAAACAGCAACAACAACAAATACTGGGAATAGGGGAGAATCTGATTTCCAAAATTGCTACATTGTCTTATTTAAAATGTCTAGTTTCAACAAAAAGTTATAAGATGTACAAAGAAACAAGAAAGTATGACCTTTACAAAGGAAAAAAAGTAGCCAATGGAAATTGTATCTGCAGAAGCACCGATATTAGACTTACTAGACCAAGACTCAAAATAAACTATTTTAAATATATTTAAAGAGCCAAAGGAAATCATACCTAAAGAGAAAAAAAAATGTATGTGAAGAATGTCTCTTCAAAGAGAGAATATTAGTAAAATGACATATGCAAAAATATGCTCTAAGTCCTTCATATTTGTAACAAATTACAGCAAATATATCAAATGTTAGCATGGATTTTAGAATCACTACAAAGCAAGTTTAGTGATGTACTGTTTTAAAATTTACTATGAGTCGGAATGCTCCATTGAAGCTGTGTCTCTCTCTGGCACGTATCACTGTTAATCTTCCCTTTTTTCTCTCTCTCTTAGTTGCCTACTGTTACATAACAAATTATCTCATACCTTACAGCTAGAAAAAACAAATATTTCTATTGTCTCACAGTTTGTGAAGATCATGAATCCAGGCATGGCTTAACTGGGAGATTCTATCTGAGGCTCTCTTACACAACGGCAGGCAAGGTATCAGCTGAGGCTACAGTCCTCTGAAGGCTTGACTGGAAAAGGAGACACTTCCAAGCTCACTCACATGACCATTGACAGGCCACAGGTCCTTGCTGGCTGCTGGCTAAAGACATTGGCTCCTGCCACTTGGGCCTCTCCATAGGGCTGATCACCACATGGATGCCCACTTCCTCCAGATTAAGAGATCTAAGTGAGAGAGTGGGAGTGTGTGTTCAAGAAGCCACAGTCTTTTTTATAACCTAACATTTTTATAATAACATCCAATCATCCTCTGCTACATTCTATTTGTTAGAAGTTAGCAAGTCCAACCCACACACAAGGAAGGGGATTGCGCAAGTGCGCAAGTGCCAGTTCCCACAATTGCTGATAGTTCAAGCTCATTTAATAAAGTCATGAGAGGAATAGTCACTGGCGTCCTCCATGTAGGAAAGACCACCACTGGAAAAAATAAGGCAATGTGCATCCATCCCCATTTGTCAAATTTATACTAGCTGTGACCAAGCCAGTAAGAAATGTACCAGCTCTGTGTTACCCAAGAAGATTCCAAGTCCACAGTCCCAAGTAAAGTTATTTGCATTTACACTATGAGATCCTTGTAATTACATCCTCTGTTCAGTGCACAAATCTTCCTAAACTTCTCAGCAAACCTCTCCCAAAGTGATGTTACTTTTCCTCCCCTAATTACACCTCCTTCATTGGCATGTGGCTTTTCTCGGGACAATATCATTCACGCAGGGAGGAAGCACCAGGAATGCTCCCTCTGGCTGGCCTCTAACTGTGCTGTTGGCTCATCACCCTCTTGCAAGGGACAGAATGTAAACCCTGAACTGGCCTCCCCATTCTCCCCTCCTCCGCTCTCCCACAGCGTCTTGCTGTTTGGTGCAAGTTCCCATGAATTCACTCACTTAACAAATTCTGTATCCAAAATTAAACTGTATTTTTCCTCTCTAATGAAACACTACATTACTGATTAATCGTTCCTCAAACTCTTCCTGTTGACATTTTCTTCCCAGGAATGGCTATCTTCAAAAACATAGATTTCCAAGTTAGATGAAAATGTCACAAAGTCCAGTAAAAGTCACAAAAGAGCACTGAAGCAAAATCAGGCAAAACCAGATGACTGCCAGAAAATTTTCTTCATTTATGTCCTGCACATCCACAATACCACTCCCCTACTTCCCAGTACCAACTTGATCTGAAGTATTGGCTTTTCTAGAACATAAATAATTAGGATTAAATTGTAAATAGCCAAGCCTTTTTTTTTTTTTTTTTTTTTTGTGAGCTAAAGCAGCTTTCCACTCTGAGACTCTAAAAACGAATCACTATAACCCAGATAAAATTCCATTCTCCGACTCTGCACCGCCCTACACCATCACTTCCTGACAGTCAGAGAGCAGAATTGTCAACTTCTTCATCCTGGTGTTCTGTATTTGCTGAACTGGTATTTCCATGACTTCAAAAGGTATAAAATCCCCTATCTGAAATTGAATTTCCACACTTCTTAAAAAACTAAACAACAACAAAAAAAACCCTAGTAAACCCCTACCTCTGGACCTCCAGAAAGATCCACATGCTAGAGTCAGTCTGAATCCCAATACCCCTCTTACAACCATAGTCAGGTGACCCGACCTCTCTGCATAGTGTGGTGAATACTTCTCAGCTCTGAGAGCTCTGTGCGGGCAGAGGAGATAACCATCAAGGACTGAGCAACTGCTGCTTGAACACCTCTTGAGTAGAAGGCACGAGGGGTAAGTTCTGCAGGATACAAAGATAATGAGATAGAGATGATG
>PVKM010011215.1:0-33605 GCA_004027735.1 Carollia perspicillata
CTTCCCTTTAGTTCCAGAGGAGAGATGTCCTTCACCTGTCTGGGGTTCCCTAGTTCCTAGGACTCTGGATCCTGTTCTTTCAGATGCCTGTGTGGGGTGGGGGGCTCTTTTCATCATTATTTACTCTTTTTCCACCTTACCATTCTCCACTGATTATTGCTTAGTTCTCCTTCATGCTAAAAATCCTTCTTTTACCTTTGTCTCACCCATCTCTTCCTTACCTTTGTCATGCAATCTTCTAAAAGGTAGGCTTTTCTTAACTGGGTCTCAGGGACAAGATTCACAGAGAAGTAATCACTGGACAGGAATTTGTCTGTACTGCTCACAAGTGAGATTTTATCCCAGAGAGAGGATTTGTAGCTTTAGTTAGAATCTCACCCCCAAAGGTTAAGCATCCTGGGATGTTTATTCCATGGTACTTATGAATGCAATTGTTTATCAAAGGATATATTTCCAGAGGAAGGGGTTGTCAGAAGTGCTTGCAAAGCACTATGTCAAGAGCTCAGCTCTGAAGACTACCTGCCTCTTCCTTGGGAGTTATTGGTCCAGATCTGGGCTGGATACCCAGAGAGGAAAAGGATGTGGGAGGGTGAGTTGTGCTCATGGAAAGGAGAACAGTTGTAAGTGGGGTAAGGGGGAGGAGGGACAGGCAACTGATGGCCATCTCTATCTCAAGCTGTAAGCACCATCACGTGGTTCTGCCAAACTTCATTCCATTGGTCATGAGGCCAGCATGACCCAGACAAGAGCTGCTGGAACTCCTTCAACTGATTCATTCAGGCATGCATTTTAAGCCAATAGAGTCACTAAGTCATTTTCTGTGCTTGTGAGGCAGACGAGTAACTACAGAGGGATGAGAATTACTCTATAACACTTATGTAGTGCTCACTGTATGCCAAACACTGTTTTAAGCACTTTTATATCAGTCAACATCATTTTAAATGGGAGAACATGAAAGGCATGCTAAGTTCAGGAAATTAACAGTTTATAGAAACTGTCATTTTTATTGTACAGCTTTGGGGCAGTGAAATGAAAAAAATAGAACATATAATTATTAGAAGAGACAAAGTATTACTAGTTCAGATATGTTGATTTTGATCCACAGAAAACCCAAGAGAGTAAACAGAAAAACTATTAAAATTAGTAAGTTCAGTCCTACAAGTTTGATGGCCTGGGGTGAGCCTCTTCCTATCTCTTCTCACTTCTGAGTTTCTGTAGAGCCTTCTGAAAGTGGAGGACCCCCTTCCTTGGCAGCTGGAAGGTGTGTCATGATAGCCAGGAAGAGAGTGGATATGAAGAAACTGTGATTACAGTGCACTTTGGGGAATGTAAACATTGGTGTCCATGTGGGACACTAACATGATTTTGATTCATGATGACTATTGAATAGGTGATTATTTTTAACCTTTTTAAAATTGTTTTTCAAGTACAGTTGTCTCCATTTTCTCCCCATCACTTCCCCCTACCTCAGCCATCCCCACTTCCCCTCCTTGATCCTACCCCCGCTTTTGTTTTGTCCATGCGTCCTTTACAGTTGTTCCTGAAAATCCTTCCCTCTTTCTCCCCCAATATCCCCTCCCACCTCCCCTCTGGTTACTGTCAGTTTGTTCTTAATTTTAGTGTCTCTGCTTATATTTTGCTTGCTTGTTTGTTTTGTTGATTATGTTCCACTTATAGGTGAGATCATATGGTATTTGTCTTTCACCACCTGGCTTATTTCACTTAGTAGGTGATTTTCTTATGGTCCTTGAAAAGCGGCTGGGACTGGAAGACAAAGAATGGAGGGAGAGGCCCATTCAGAAGGGAAGGTGGGGCTGAGAGGCAGCACATCAGTGGCAGGAACCACCCCTCACCCCATTTTTCTTCATTCCCCATACCCAACCCCACTTCTAATAGCACTTGTTAATTTGCTTTGGGAAACTACAGTTCTATATTGCATGCTGTCATGGAGAAAAGTCAGTCAAGGCATTTCTCAGGCAAGGCCTATGAAACAAGCCAATGAGACTCTGGGTCCCCCAGGAATCTAATTCCTGAGCAGAGTAATACTAATATGGAGAACAGCTCCCTGAAAAGAGTACTTGCCAGGTCTTCAGTGGGAACTGACCTCACTCAGGTGCTAAGTAATTGATTTTTCACATTTTTAAAAATTCTGTGAGCTACACAATCCCTCTATGATCCTTGCTCCAGTCAACCAGCCACAGTGTCCATTGCTTGCAATGAAATAACTGCTAATGGAAGCAGAAAGATGAGGCTCCTGAGAAAATGGGGAGTGACACATGCCAGGTCCTGTGACACAGACAATATCTCAGTGTCTTGAAATAACAACCCTATGAAGTAGAAACTGTTACCCCAATTTGCAGATGAGAAAACTGAGGCCTCAAGAAAAAATTGATTGATCAATGTCATAGCAAGCAAATGACAGAAGGAAAGTCATAATCTAGGCCCTAGTTTCCACAGTATATAAATGGATTTCCCCAGACCCTGTATCACATGCTTGTGGCTTGCCATGACTCCAGGCCACCTGGAGAATTCAGGTGCTTGTTCACCAACTGGAGTTTCTCTACTGGGTCAGGCCACCCCTCTCTCCCCTCATTCTTCCCTTCCTATACTCCCCCACCCCTAAGTGCAGAGTCTAACATATAGAGAGGCCTTGGAAGGCATTCTGATTTCTTAAAATCATGGTCAGGGCTTATTCCTCACACAATTTTGTCATCCAGCATTTTAACAAAAAAACCAATTTGAACATTTTGGCCATGGTTTTATTTCCATGCATCTCTCATTCTAATAATAATATTTCCCAAATTGTGTCTCAAAATTTTTATTACATGTTTTCCCACTTGGAAGTCTGATTTTTAAGCATACCCAGAGGACTCAAACATGCAATTTGGGCCTTCATTCATTATTAAAGTCAGTTAGGCTGGAAGAATTTTCAAGAGAGGCCAAAGTGCTTGTTGGCCACACTGAAAAATTAGCTGGCTGATAGAGATTCTAAGGGCTGCCCTTCCCAACTCTCCGGGACTTGAGGCCAACAGAGCTGTGAAGGGTGAGGATTATTGGCCACTGACAGGGGTCAGGGAGGCCCCAGTGTTAAGCCCAATCCTTCCCCTCCTGGCATCAGAGAGGGATGACCATCATTCCAGACTTACCTTCAATCCCAGCTGCACCACTGCCTAGCTGGAAAATCTCAGCCAACTTCACGGAGTCCTCTTTTTCTCATTTGTCATATGATTTACCTTTAAGGCATTGTTTCTCCAACTTGAATCACTTGGTTTTGGTGGCATATTTGTATACTATATGTACAATTATTAAAATTCTTCTTTAAATCAAATTATATCTTCATTTAAATATTTTTTGAAAATATATGTATAACTAAAATTAAAAGCCAGTGTCAGATGCTGTAAATAGAAGGTACCTTAAGCAAACAGCACATCTATAAAGTAACTAATATAATATAACATATAATATAATCTCCCCTAACACCAGCCTGTGTACCACCAGTGATATGCAGACCCAATTTTGGAAACGGTGCTCTAAAGAATGCGGTATGTGACCCCAAATGTCTTTAGCCTGGATGTCCCCAAGTCCTCCAGTTATCAGGGGGTCTTTCTTTTATTAATTTGAAAAACAAGCAGCCTGGCCCTATATTCCATGCATTATATCCAATACTACTGCCCTTTCCCCTTTACCTCTACCAATATTTGTGTGGATTTCCAAAATGCTTATGCTTTCCCAGGCTATGTAAACTACCTGTTTTCTTGATTTTGCCTAGCTCCTTACTGGCAATCTAGGTTGCAGTGAGGCCCAAATTTGTATCACAAACCTCTCTTCTGAACCACAGATTTCTACATCTAGCCACATACTTGACAATTCCATTTGGATGGATGTCTTATAAACACCTCAGCCTTAGTATATGAAAACAGGACTCTTGAACTTTTCCCTAAATCTGCTTTCCCCAGTCTTCTCTGGGGGTGGGAGTGGGGGTGGGGGTGAGTGTGGGAATGGGGAAGGAATTTATTTCTCAAGTCCACACACTTCCCTGGGCCAGTTCACTGCTGTATTTTCCACTCAGAACACATTGCTCAGCACAAGGTACACATTTGTATTGTCAGCTGAAGAAGCTGTTACACTGCAGTACAAGTGATCTTTAATCCTAGTGATTTAGAACAGCAAAGATTTATTTCTCACTCATATTTATGTCTGTATCAAGTTAGCTGGGTCTCTGTTTCAAGTCACCTTCATCAGAATCGAGGCTAAAGCAGCAGCCCCTACCAGGCCATGCCAATCTGATGAAAAAGAAAAAAAAAAAACAATAGTTCAGTTACATGATGGCACTTAAAGCTTCTGCTACTGCTCACACCTTACTACTTAAGACTGAGTCAACAGGGCAGGAAGGTGTAGCCTTACCATGCATGAACTGGTGGAGAATAATAGCATGATATACCACAGGGCTTGATAAACATTTATTTAATGTTGACACAGTGAATAGAATCTCACAGGCAGCTTCAACCATGTGTCTAGGACCTGGATTTCAATGCAATTAGAAAGTGGGCTCACAAGTACTTAGGTCACATACTTAGGTCACAAGTACATGTTTGCAACATGATGCTCACTGACCTGCCTGGGGTATTAACTTCTCACATGGACACACTGGCCTTTCATGTGAATTAGGGGTCCTGGCCTCTCACATGTACTAAGAGTGTTGGCCTCATGCATGGGCTGAGGTCTTGACCCTACATGTGAACCAGGGGTCTTGGTTGCAGACATGGGTCTGGAGTCGTGGCCTCACCATGAAGCTGGAACAAACTCCTCAGTCTCAGGTTTAAAATAAGGCACAGACAGGGAGTGGGTGTTCTACTTTCCCTGGTCATCAGTAATTTGAGATGATATGTCCTCCAAATTCTTTTCATCTGCTTCCTGTTGGCACAGTTCTCCTAGCTTCATCTCATGCCTCATGGGATAGGCCCTTTGGTGAGCTCTGGGCTTCTCTGATGTTATTCCTTGAGCCATGGACCTTCCAGAAGCTACTGGAAAAGGCCGGGTGCCTAGCCCCACTGACTGGGAGCCTGTTCTGAGATCAAGACAGAAATCCCAGCTCCATTCTCAGATCTGGCCTGGGAGTCAAAAGGCATTTTATCCCCACTCCAATCCTTACTCAGGCTGGGTGGCACTCTGCTTCACTCGTTTGTGCCCAGAGAGGCCGCAAGCTGGCCAGTGCTGTGGGTAGGTCCACCTCCTGGGACCCTTTAGTATGTATCTCTCCATATTGGCCTGGGCCTATAACACACACCCCAACTCCTGCATTAGATCCATGTCCCCAGGGTCTCAGGGGCAATGCATGAGACTGATGTCTCACCATGTTCTGTGGACCTAGCTGCCCAAGGCTCTTTGAAAACACTCATGGCTTCTGAGGGGATGAATAGGACTGAAGGAGCCAATCTGAGCCTTCTGTGGCTTGGTCTTCTAGAAACAAAGGATCACACTGGGTCCCATCTAACAGGCTCTCCCAGGAAGATCAGGCCCTGTCAAATCTTCCCTAAACTGCTGTCTCCTTCAGGTGGAGGCTGAGAGGGTAAAACAATCAGGAGGTCAGGACAATGTGACATGCAACCCTGGCAACTCTCCAGGTCTCTGAGGCTGGTATGTAGCCACTGTGGGCCTTGAGGATCAGGAGGGAATTAGGTCTGGGTGACAGAAACAGGAGAGATTACTACAGATACACCTGTATGGGTGCAAAATGGCACACATATAAGTCAAGTGCCTGTCTTCAGTGTCCTGGTTTAAAAGACACAGGGGCACAGTGCAGCTGTCAAAAGAACAAAGAGGCTCTCTATGCACAAAGAGTGAAAGATCTCTAGGACATATTGTTACATTTTAATTAGTTTTTTTAAAAGATTTTATTTATTTATTTTTTAGAAAGAGGGGAAGGGAAGGACAAAGAGAGGGAGGGAAACATCAGTGGGTGGTTGCCTCTCACACACCCCCTATTGGGGACCTGGCCTGCAGCCCAGGCATGTGCCCTGACTGGGAATTGAACCAGTGACCCTTTGGTTTACAGTCCAGTGCTCAATCCACTGAGCCACGCTAGCCAGGGCATATTGTTACATTTTTTAAAAAGCAAGGCACAGAATGAGAAAGGCATGGAATAGACTATATATTCTATTTACTTACATTTCATTTCCTATTGGCATAAACTTGTAACATAAACTGGGAGAGCTCATAAAAGTGTCTATAGGGGATGCAGAAGAACAGAGTAGACAGGAACGGAAGAGTTAGTTTTTAGAATAAACTTTAGAAAAAATCATTTTGATCCACGAAATATGTAAATGTATTACCTGCTCAAAAATCTTATTAACTTAAAATAGAGACAATGCACAGAGCCACCAACTGTCACAAACCTGAAATCTTTGAAGCCAGGAGCACTCGCCATCACCCCAAACCTTACCTTTCCTCCCACAGAGAGCATTCCCACCCCCAGTTTTCCAGGATAGAGTCACACTTGGATCTAAGATCATGATGTGTTAGAGCATCTAATTTCTGTGGGAAGAGCATCCTGCTGTCCTGGCTGCAGTCCTGACTGTGGCTGCCCTCCCAGAAGAGGAGAGGACAGTGAGCTTTGTCCTGCTGCAAATGGGACACGGAGGCCCGGAAACTTGGAGTTGGCTCCAAGGAGAGGCTCAGTCAGTGCCTCCAGCTGCTGCCTTGACCTGCATGCCAGAGCCCAGATTGCCATGGAGGGCCAGGGCCAGCCTCATTCCCCCAACCAGTCAAGAGAGACCTGAGAGATCAGTGTACTGCCACCCTCTCCTGGTCACACTCTTGTCCCCCTCATACTAACCACATTTCTGAGCCTACATCCTCCTCTCTGTACTTCCCTCTCTGTTCTCTCTCTTTCTGCCTGGAGACAGTACAGTCTGGTTCCAGAGATGCCTCCAGGATTGCAGCCAAAAGCATTTTGTCCAGAACTCAAAAGGGCTGTCTCCCAGAACATGGACCTTCCTGCTCAGGAGCTCCAGAGTCTAAAGGAGACGGAAATACTTTTTGTAGTTCTTGGAAAGAATCCACCTCCTCTCAGCACCCTACTAGCACTTGCATAATTAGAGGGCATAAAGGAGGCCAGTACTCTTATCTTTGTGAAATACCATTTCCCCACCCTGATGGCTTCCTTAGGCTCAGACCTTTTTCTCTCTTTACTTTTTAATGTGCACATAGAAAATATATATCTTAAGTGTGCAGCTTGACAAATATTATACAAAAATACCCAGTAACCATCACCCAGGTCAATGAAATCAAATACCATAAGCCCCAGAAGCCCTCTTGGTCACTCACCCTCTCTCTACCAAAGAAAAACTCTTTCCTGACTTCAGGCCCCATAGGTTTGTTTTGCCCACTTTAGGACTTTATGCCCATGGAATCAAACTGTAGATATTCTGGCTTCTTCCAGCAACATTATGTGAGAGTCACCCCTGAAGTTCTTTTTCACTGCTATACAGTATTCCATTGTGTGGATAAACCACAGTTGATTTCCCCATTCTACCATTGACGGGCATTTGTTTGGGACTCTGAAGAATATCATACTAGGAGGATTCTAGTGCATGTTTTTCCATGAACATGAATACACATTTCTCTTGAGTTATATATGTAGGCATGGAATTGCTGCTTCCTAGCACTTGAGTGCAGTCTTGCTCTTACTTTGAAGATGCAGAAAGCAGATGGACTCTCCACATTCATGATCCCAGTGAGGTACCGAAGGGGAATTTTACAGAACAGCAGTGGCATGGAGGTGGAGACCAAATACTGTGAGATACCACTGTCTCCTGCCCCAAAAGGGTGGCTACTCCTTTTGTTGACCACAAGTTTGCCTGTAAATCCCAGTAGGTTAGGAAGGTAGGGCAACAAAGGGTTCTTGCCAGCAAAACCCATGTGGATCTTCCTAGCTCTTCCCTTTAAGAGAGGGAGTTACTAATTGGAGCATGAGCCATTGATCAGAACATGATTTTTCCAAGCAAGACCCATGGGCTTTAGGAAGTAGATTCTGTGATCTGCTACCTCTGACTTTATTTCTTTTTTTTACTGCCTCCCAGGGTTAAGCAGACTAGGCAGAGCCTGGGCCCTCCAAGTGAGGTGGCTTTGATCTCCTTCTCTCACTTCCATTTCCTTTCCACAAAGAGAACAGATGCCCCTGCTGTGGTGAGGATTAGACACTGGCTCAGCAATGAATAAGAGAAATTGGAGTCCCTGTGGGGTTCTCTGAGGCTGAGGATAGTAGACAAAAAGAACTTTGTTATTTATTGTATGTTTGCCTGGTTGTAACAATATCAAAGTGCCACCAAACACAAAACAGAAAAGAAAATATCAAAAAATTAAACTTCATTAAAATGAACTTTTATTCATCAGAAGACATGATTAAGAGTGAAAAAACAACCCACAAAAGTTGCCTTTTATCCAAGAAAGAGTTCATGACCAAAAAAAAATGTAAAGAACTTACACAGGTCAATAAGAAGACAACTCAGTTAAAAACTGGCAAAAGACAACTAGATATCTAGAGGGTTAATCTACATATGAATAGGCACTTAATATTGTCACTAACCAGGGAAATTCAAATTAATGTAATAATGAAATAGCATATCACACCCACTGAGCAGCTATTTTAGCAATGTCAAGTGTTATTTACTTTAACAACATTGAGTGTTGCTAAGAATGAGGAACAATTGGAACTCTCATAAGCTGCTAAGGGGTGCATAACTGTTACCATCTCTTTATAAACTTGGGATTAGGCACCAGGATGGCTTTTAGGGAGCTGTGAGTATTATATTTCTTGATCTGGGTGCTGGATACACAAGGATGTCTATATATAAAACTTCATCACACTGTAAACACAAGACTTGTGCACTGTAGTATGTTGTCCTAAAGGAAAAAAAAAAAAGAAAAAGGTGCCAGATCTCATCTTTACCTTTGTCCTCAAAACAATCAAGTGTCAGAGTTGTTGTAGAAACAGCTGGTGCTGGCCATAGCCAATTCTTGCCTGTTTTATCTGTGTGTTGTTAGCTGAGGCCATGTGACTAGTTCTGACCCGTGGGTTTTGAATAAAAATGGTAAACATAAGTTCTAAGCTGAAGCTCTTTATATCCAGTGCTGGACCCTCTAGTCCCTGTTTTCTGATCGTAGAATCCCAATGAAGTCTCAAGATCTACATGGCCTAGACAGTTGAGTCTCTGCATCAAGAATGTTGCCTAGCCATGTGGTGGACTGTGGGTGAGAGAGAATACAGATTTATTATATGCAGCCAATGCTATTTCAGGGCTGTTTGTTACCACAGTATAATCTGCCCATCTTGACTAATGTAAGGGTATTTTGGAGCCTAATAGAGAAACAA
Source organism: Carollia perspicillata (assembly GCA_004027735.1). Lineage (NCBI taxonomy): Eukaryota > Metazoa > Chordata > Mammalia > Chiroptera > Phyllostomidae > Carollia > Carollia perspicillata. The sequence continues at coordinate 9,374 of PVKM010011215.1, forward strand.
TAGTCCTCCAGGTCTTGTAACCAAAAATGTAGGTTCAGTCGCCTGTTGTAACAAAAGCCGAACTCTTGAGACAGGTGTGCAAAAGGAAAGAGGTTTACTCAAGTGCTGCACCTGGGAGAATGGTGAATTCCCATCTCAAAGACCATTCCCTCTTCCTGCTCAAGCCCATGGTTTTTATAGAATAGGAAAGGGAGAGCTTTTCTTTCTATCCAGTTGTTGTTCTAGCTTTGCTCAGATCCTGTCTATTCATCTTTTCAGTTTTTGGCATGCTTAGTGTAAGAAACTACCCCTGAGCTATCTTGGCCAATAGGGGAAATTTCTTGATGCTACTACTGACTGTCTACAGTTAACAATTTCCCCCTTAAAAACTCTGTACCATTGTAATCTTACAAGGATAAATGGATGGAGGTCTCACCTTCTGTAGTTTTTTTCTGCTGTCACAGGATGTAGTCTTACCTATGGTCACATCCAGAGATCCTTGCTACCTACTACAAGAAGAAAGGACTCAAGAATTGAGAGAAACCTTTATGCAAGGAAGAAAGATTGCTGTCTTTGGAAGGCGACATAGGTGGTATCTAGAGGATGGCACTGCTGAACAAGTGAAGCTGATAGACTGCTTCATATTTCAAGAGGCAGTATTGCAGATGGGCTTCCAAAGTAAGACCTACAGTGTAGACAAGCAACCAAGTATTTAGTGAGGGGTGTGCCTAGTAGTGTGGGGAGAATTGTAGTGGAATCAGAAAATGGAAAGACTAAAGGATCCCCATCATCTAATCCTGAGTAGGGCTTTGGGTAGCCACCCAACAGTGGGATAATTTTACCAAGGAAGTCATTGTCCAGGAAATATGAACAAAGGTGCTATCAGTCCAAGCATGGGCATAAAGTATAGCAGTTTCCTAAAAATAATAATAAAATAAAAAGTAACATTGTCACTTAGCTTTGGGAGACACTGTTCCTTTCTGAAAGACAAATTTTAAATCTCTTTCAGGAGTGCAGGTCCACCTTTTCTTTGCAGTATCAACAAAAGCAGCAAGACCAAAGTCCTCCTCTGTGGTGCCCACTTTATCCATGTGTGGTGGATCTAAGGCTTGACTCCTGTGAGCTTTAGGGAGGAGTGCATTGTCAGAAAGATGTCATAGGGACCATTGCTGGGCTAACTGCTGTTCAGACCTTGAGTCATCTTCCAGGTCTTTAGTAAGACTCAGTCTCCCAGTGGGAATAGGTGTAAGGGCTCATCAGATGGGTAGGTAGACTTGCAATAAGCAAATTTGTGCAGAGTTGTTAGCGTTTGCCCTAGACGTTGTACATATTGTTTGATTTTTGATTCATGTTCTAAATCTAAAATGGATGTTGCTGAAACAGAAACTTGGAAGGGTCTCCTGTAAACTATTTTGGAAAGACCTAGTTAATTTAAGCCCGCTTTAGGGTACTACTCTAATCTGAAGCAAGGCAATAGGGAGTGCCTGATCCCATTCAAACGTGTTTTTCCATAATATTTTTGCCAGGATCTTCTTTGTGTTTTGGTTCTTTTTCTTACTCTTTCCACAGATTTGGGTCTCCAAGATGCATGTAGTTCCACTGAATCTGTAGTGCCTGTCCTATTGTTACAGAATGGACCTGTGGAAGGAGAGTCCAGATATGGGGTCTCTGTGTCACTGTGGATTCTTTGCTGCCAGGTGTTAGGAATTTTGCCTCTCAATGCCAGAGTTTGGTAAAAAAGAAAAGAACTATTTATTCCAAAGTTATACAGATTTAGAGTAGTGGCAATATATTGCCACTAAATTCTCAAGGTCCCTTAAAACACCTGCAAACACACACAGTCCTTCCTTCCCCCCTTTGCCCAGTCAGGCCAGTCAAGGGTACCATATGTCAGGAAGAAGAAATAGAAGTCCATAGTTCACCTAGCTCCCAGTTCCTCCCAGTAATCTGTGCTCTGATGGTAGGCCTCCTGCAGTCCCCACACCACCAGCTGTTTCACCACGATCTCCAGTTCTTAATCCAAAACCACATGGCACCTTCTCATGGCCCACCAGCAAGAGTCTTTTCACCCCTTTCCTTCCTGCATTGTCTTTCCTGCATTCTTCTGAACCACTAAAAGAGAGCCCTGCATGTCTATTATGTCTTGCTTTCCTGCTTCCTAAGCCACGTGGTTCAAACTCCCCAAACCACAGAGTTGGTACCCCCATGACTGCTGCACCTGGGTTTATATCCCGGGGCAAGTCTTCCTCTGGCAACCCCATTCCTGACTCCTCCCACAACTGGCTACACCTGCCAGCATTCCCTATTTTCAGCCTTTCTTGGCTGCTATAGTAAGTTCGAGCAGGTGTGGCCCAGTGGTGTGGAGCAAACCATCTCTAAGCTCTTATGCAGGCAACGTAAGGGGAGCTGCCTCCCAGTTATAGCATGGGTTAAAGTCACACACATCTCCCTAGCAAATTGTTTTTGCATATCCAGGTATGAAGCAGGCCAGCTGTCGATATGCAAAATAACTCTCAATGGCTCTGCTCCATGTGTCCCATCCCCTAATTCAGACTTGTGGGGATGGGGGTTCCCTATATTTTTATATTTCCTGGATACTCCAAGTTCTGGACCCCATTTCAAATCCTTTGTTTGGGGGACCCTGGCTGTACCCCATTACACTATCTCCTGGGAGATTTCTGAAGTGAATGATGACCTATTGTTGCTTTGAATACTGTGAGGAAACCCAACCCTAGGGATTATTTTTTTAAGCAAAAGTTTTGCTACCTCAGTTGCTGTGCAGGGGCTCCACCTGCAGGCCCCCCACCCCAGCCACCACGGATGAAAATAAAGCTACTAAGACATGATCTTCTTGGGGAGGAGAGGTGGTCAATCTCTCAAAGGAAAAGGACCAGGAGTCCGCTTTCTCAATGGTATTATTGGGTTTGTAACACACAGGGATACAGGTAAAGCTCATCAATCAATGTCAGGCAGCAAGGATCTAACAACAGATAACATTTCAAAGAAATCTGAGGGCTTAATCTGAGTCAGTGTCTGTCAGGTAAGGGGGTTGCAAAAAACTTTAGGAGACATACTCACTTCCTGCCTGGAGCCTTATCATATGAATGAAAGCACTCTTAGCAAAGCAGGCTTCACAGGACTTTACGAATTCTTTCTTATGCCCGATCACCCCAGAACCTGCTCTAGCTGGCAGAGGGCTGCATCCCCTCCCCGTCATAGGTTCAGGCTTAAGTGAATTAGAGCCAGGAAGCGCTTTTCCCAGACGGAAGGGGGACTCAGACTATGTCAAAATGGCTGGGGGGTGAGGGTCCTTCACCCCTCTTTGCTGCAGCCCCCGAGTCCTTCCAAGATGGCCTCCCACGTGATTGTGTCTGGCTTGGGTTGCCCCTCCTTTGAGTAGTCTCACCCATCTATGACTAACCGACCAGTCATTGGGGGCCAGAGATGGCAGAAGCAGCACTCCTGCCTGGGAGATAAGCTTTGTTTCCTTAGTGGCTCACAGTCCGGAGGTCGCTCACTCAGCCTTAGCCATGGGGGGCAGTTACAACTCCTGAAACCAGGTGGAATGGTTCCCAACAAGTTGCCTTTTTAGTTTTGGTAGGTTGTGCCTCTACCCATCCATGTCTGTTTACAAAAACTAATAAAAATTTAGTTTCCCATGGTTTTAAACACCTACATAAAGTCGATACTTTATATCAACTTGCCAGTCTTCAAGTGGGCATATCCCTTTATATTGTACTCTCTTTCCTGTTGGGGCATGCTCTGTTTTAGGATTATTTTTGGCACATATCTGATAGGCTTGTGTAATCCTCTGAATGAAGGCCTTTCAAATGTGGTCTAATGAGGTCCATTAAAGCACCCCTTCTATACTTGGCCTCTTTATGTAGGTGTTTGAGGATGGGATACACCAGAGCTTTAAAGAGTAAGATCATAAACCATGAGTGTTGATCTTCCACATGGAATTAGTGTCACTGTTACAGAATCTCCATTTATGGGCCTGTTCCTCATTTGGTTATGTTTAATTGGATTTATATTTTGACAAGTCTAGGTTGGGAATCAGAGCCCCAAGAAGTAGAGGTCCTCTGGTGGCTTGTCTTACTGCTTTAGTAGCATTTGTTTTCCTGGTTTGTTTGGAACAGTCCTTCTGGGGTCCTGGGCAGTGCATTATGGCAATTGGGTTTTGTAGATCCACTGCCTCTAGTAATTATAAAATCTCCTTTGCATGTTTTGAGAGATAGGCTATGGGTTGAGGGGTATTTCCTAGGCTCTCAGTTAGTACCCCAAGGCTAATTCCTTGTCTTTCATGAATGTATAATTTGAAAGGTTTCTGTAAGTTGGGCAACCCTAGTGCAGGGGCTGAGACTAGTTTCTCTTTCAAGGTGTAAAATGGTGCCTGAGAGTCTCTCATCCATTCAGGGGGTTCAGAGTCTGGTAACTTCAAAGAATTATATAATGGTTTTGCTATAAGTCTAATGTTTGGAATCCAAATTCAACAAGGCCCTATAATCCCTAAGAATCCATAGAGCTGCCTCTGGGTCTCTGGGATTTTTATTGTGGTGATGGCTTGGTTTTCAACCAGCTGTCAAGCACCTGGTGCCCTATTTCAGCTGAAATGCAACCTCCTGTTTGCAAATTTGGGCCTTGTGAGGTGATACTTTATATCTTCTTTCCAAATTATTCATGACTGTAATGGTGTTGAACCAACAGTCTTTGTAAGTATTGGTAGCTATTAATAAGTTGTCTACATATTATAGAAGAATTCTTGATTTCAATTGAATGTCTCTTAAATCTGTTGCTAGTATTTCCCCAGACATGGTCAGAAAATTCTTAAATTCTGTGGAAACACAATCCAACAGTATTGGAGTGTGGCTTTAGTTTCCAGGTCCTGCCATTCAAAGGCGAATAATAGTTGAGGCTCTTCATTTGTTGGGGTGCAGAAAAAAAGCCTCTTTCAAGTCTAGGACTGAAAAGCACTCATTATTCCTAGGCAACATCATCAACAAAGTGCAAGATTTGGGTGCTGTAGGATGAATGTCCTGGACAATGTCAATTATGGCCCATTGGTCCTGTACAAGTGGATATTTGCATTAGAGTGAGGCCTTTTGCCTGGAAAATGGGGGTGTTATAGAGACACTTTCATGGCCAAGTTAATTCTGATTTTTAAAATTTCTGCAATACTGGTTGAATTCCCTCTAAAGCTTTTTTTTTAATTGAATATTGTTTCTTCCATGTGATCCATACATCTTCTTTTAGGTTACTTTTTATGGGTTGGATTGTAATCACCCTACCTGGAGTTCCATCAGCCCAAACAGCTCAATTGACCCATTGGTAGATCTTGGGTGGGAAGAGTTCATCTCTGGGCCCCTTCTAGGCAAGTCAGGAGCACCTGGAGCTGGAAAAGTTCCTTCTTAGAGGTAAAGGTTATTTGTGCATGCAATTTACAAAGTAAATTTCCAAGCAACAATAGAAGGAGGCAGTCTGGCATGTAGAGAAAACTGCACATAAATTTTTTGATTCCAGAGCTGGCATTCTGGGGGCTGAAGGAATGTCTATTTTTGTAATTGTCCAGTCACCCCAGTAATATTGCAGCTGCATTTTTTCTAAAAATTTCTCATTTTTACTTTTGAATTTCAAGCAGTCTTCTCTCCAATTGCCCTCCTCTTTGCAATAATACATTGAGTGACTCCTAGTGGGTTTCCCCGCCTTCCTTTCAGGTCCTTCTTCTCCTCTGGTTTCCTCACACTGTTTCTTAGAAAATAGTGACCTGGTTTACTTTTCTTGTTTCCTCAGAATGGTAAACTATAAAAGCTATGTCCACCAGATGAGAGGAGTTCATTTCCAGTGCCCCTCTAAATACTGGCACTTCCTTCTGGTAACTGGGGCACTTTGCCCAATAAAAGTCATTTTTACCATCTGGACATTTTCTGATGCCTATGGGTCAGGATCAGTGTGCTTTTGACAGGCCTGATAGAACCTTTCTAAAATTCAGAGGGATCTTTTGGCTCCTTTGAATGGCCTTTATCATATCCAGGCTCTTTTGTTTAGGCACCCTTTTCTTAAGCCTTTCCAATATACATATTATATAATGTTCTAATGTCCCCACTATTTGGTCCCAGTCGAGGGAATCACCCTGGCCAGGCTGGGAGTCCTGTTGAGATTCTCTTGATGGAGGCAATGAGCTTCTTTGTTAGCCTTAGACACCTTCCATCTACTGTTATCAGAATGCTAAGGAGAGCCTATGTACCTTCCCAGTTTGGATGGTGACTGGGAAAAATGGAGGTGAAAAAATCAGCCATTTTCTGAGGATCCTCCCTATATGAGGGGTTAAAATTATTCCCATTCAGTAAAGTTGAAGTGGAAAATGGTGTATGGTCTGAGTAGTACCCAGTAGGCTTGCCTTCCTGGTTTGTTTTACCTTTAGGGTATTACCTCAAAGGGAATTGTCCTGCTCCAGATAGGGACGCTCTCTGGCGAAATTGGGTGCCCTGACAGGTCTTCAATTGGTAGACCATCCTTCATTATACAGGGGTTGGTTTGTCACACCCCTTTGGGCTCTGTTTCAGGGGTATATAGCAGAGGGGGTGGTGGCAGGGGAAATCTTTCTGCTGCTAATCCTTGGTCCTATAGGTCCAGGGCATTAAAAAGACTCATCTCATTTTCTTTTTCTTCCTGTGTCTTACTGTCAGGGAGGGGTTCTGAAGTCAATTTCCTTCTCTGCATCATTAGTTTGTCCCCTTTCTTTTCCAAATCCTTATTGAGTAAAGACATAAATGCCAGGACATAAGTGATTTTGTCTCATTTCCCTGACAGTTGGCAAAACAATTCCAACTGTATGATAGTGTAGTAATTTAGGGAACAATTTAAGAGCCATTTTCTCCTCTAGTCTAAAGTATACATAGGTCAAGTGCTGTTACGATAGAAAACCAGTTCCTTCTTAGTCATTAGATCATAGCTGTACGTGAATCAATTTGCCAAAATCTGGCCCAGTGGGCTCCCTTCAGGAGTCAAAACAGAATAACCCCTGCTGGCATTAAAGTACAAACCCAAAATTATAGCCATAGAGAGACCTCAGACAAAGTGGAATATCTAAACAAAACTTGAATCCATAATCCCATTAGTCCAAAGGAGCACTCACAAGCAACTCCTAGCATCTTATTTCCTATCAACTGACATCGTAAGTGGTCCTGAGTGGACCCGATGGCACAAAGCCCAAGTGGCACAAAGCCTAAGTGGCAGGAATAGCTTAGGATAGCCTACCAACCAGTATCACAAATGGTCCTAACCAGACTGAAGTGGCACAAACCCCAAGTGACACACAGTCCAAGCAGCAAGGAAAGCCTAGGATAGCTTACCAATTGGTACTGCAAATGCTCCTAACCATGCCCAAGTGGCACAAAGCCCAAGTGGTCCACAGCCTCAGTGGCAGGGATATCCTGCCAACTGGTTCTATAAATGGTTTGAACTTGACCCAAGTGGCAAAAAGCCCAAATGGCACAAACTCCAAGTAGCACGAAGCCGAAGTCAGTTAGATAGAAGACCCCTAGTGTGTATGCTGGTTTGACTTACCCAGTCTTGGAGTCCATCAGCTACCCAGAAAACCATTTTTCTTCCACTAGCCAAGACTTAAGACAGCCGGACACTTTGAGAAGGAGTATAGGAAAATTCCCTAAGAAAAGCTCTTGGTAGCTGCTGAAAAGTATCTACAATCCCCCACCCAGGGTCACCCTGTCATAGGCAACAGGGACCCCAGTCTGGGTGCTCCGGAGCTTACCAAGGTCCAAGCTGTCTCAGTGGAGTCACCAAAAACTGTAACAAAAAAAGTGCAGGTTTGACTGCCTGCTGCAACAAAAGCCAAACTCATGGGACAGGTGCTGATATGAAAGGAAAGAGGTTTATTGGGACAATTGTGGACTCTCATCTCAAAACCATTCCCCCTTCCTGCTCAAGCTTGTGGCTCTTATAGAGATAGGGAGGAGAGGGCTTTTTTTCTTCTATCCAGTTATCTTGCTAGTTTTTGCCATGATCAGGCCCTATCCACTCATCTTTCTAGCTTTCAGTGCACTCAGTGTAAAAACCTCCCCCTGTACCATCTTAGCCAATGGAGGAGACTCCCTGGCACTATCTATGGTGACAGTGTCCCTAAACTTATTCTTGATCTTGACCAGGTATTACATCTAGCCTCAGACCACCAACAGCCCTATGTCTATATTCAATGGAACCCCTTATCATGGTCCCTGGGGTTACATCACAGCTCAGGTGAAGCAGAAGTCTCCAACTCTCAAAGAGCAAGCCTCCTCAGCATGCCATCCCCTCTCCATATTCCCTGCATTACCAACATTTTGAGTAGGTGTTTGATGACTGCCAATGGCAGAGAGCCTCCATTGATCATTAGTCAGGGCAACCGCGTCTTTTCTTAGGGCTACTTCCTTTACTACTTTGGACTTCTGTTTTGCAAAAGAATCTGACCAGCATGTTGAGTTACCAGGAAAGAGGGGATGGTAAAATGGGTCAATAATTTTGAACTTAGCCACATGTTGAAATGTTAATAGGACACAGTGTGGTGGTGGTGGGGGCAGTGGAGATGAAAAGCTTGGGGACAGGAGCCAGACAGTCCAAGCTCGAACCTCAATCACTTATTGGTTAATGATGAGATGTTTCCAAATTAATTAGCTCCTCAGTGCTTTAGTTTTTTCATTTGTACAATGGGCATATTGATGGTACCAAATTAGAGGATTAAGAGTATTAAATAAGTTGTTATGTATAAAATTCATAAATTTTAAACAATAAGCTATGGAAAGACTCAAAGCGTGTCCCAAACCTCATTTGAGGTTTCCAAATGGAGCAGGCTGTTTCTTCTAATTTTCTAGAAAAGTGAGTATGATGACAGAGCCTAAATACCCACATCCCCTGAGGTAAGACAGATGCATCTTACGAACCATACTGTCTGGTAGCATTCGCTTCAAGTGTCAGAACTAGTTGGTCAAAGTAATCAAGATATATTTAAAGATCAGCAAACTCTCAAATTCAACAAGCAGGCAAACACCTAATATTTTTGATAGTCATGGAAGAATTTGAAACAGAGGTTTGTAGTGTGAGTCAGTGATGGAGGCACAAAAAAGCAACACAGACATGCTGTTAAACAAGAATTTAAAAGAAAAAATGGTAAGGAAACTAAAAGTGCAATATAAAACTATCCAGCTTCAAAGGCAAGATGCAAGGCCTAGCAGTTGGGATTATTAGGAGAGACACTGGGGGTCAGTTTTCAGAATTAAAGCTTAGTAGCAAAGTGTCCTTATTCTAAAACCCATCCCAATTTTTACCACTTATCAACAAGGCCTCTTCTTGGCTCTTGTTTCTGACAACCTGGTCTCCTAAACTGCTTCTGCCAGGCCTCCTTTATGCCAGCTACTTCTCTTACTTATTGGGCATCAAAATCTAATATCCTATTGCATCTGTTTCTCTGAATAAAACTGAAGCTTTCAGCACTGATATTTAACATTGTACTAGAAGTTGTAGCCAGATAAATTATGCAATAAAAAGAAATAGAATTTATCCATGTTGAAAAGGAAGAGGTCAGACTCTTTCTACTTACAGGTGGCATGATACTACATATAGAAAATCCCAAAGAATACACACACACACACACACACACACACACACACACACACACTATGAGAACAAATAAATTAATACAGTAGAGAATACATAATCAACATGCAAAATTCACTTGTGTTTTAATATACCAGCAATAAACCACCTGAAAAGAAAATTAAGAAAATTTCGTGTAACATTCAAAAGAATAGAAATTTTAAAACTAAATTTAAGCAAGAAGATGAAGGTCAAATTTATTGAAAAATAAGCAAAATATCTCAATAGACACAGCACCAAAGAAGGTATGCAGATGTCAAGTGAGCATATGAAAGACTACTCAACATTATATGTCATTAGGGATTACAAATTAAAAGAACAATGAGATACCACTAACATTAATTAAGATGACCAAACTCTAGAACATTAACAACACAAAATATTGTTGAGGATGTGAAAAACAACAACTCTCACTTGCTGCTAGTGGAAGTGTAAAATGGTACAAGAATCCTGAAACCAAAGATTCAGCTAATTTACGTAGCTATAAAAGATTCAGAATTTGGCAAATCATAAGTAAACCTTGTTATATGTCATGAAATAAGCTTTCTTTCTCTCCTCACCACCTGTGGTTCCTCGCCTGTTGGAAACCATCCTGTCTGGTTTCAGAAGGTGTAACCCTGCCAACAGGCAAAAAGTCCCCACGGCTAGGGGACCTTGGGACCATAACAGGCAAAGAATTTTAAGGAGACAAAACTTGTCCTCCTGGCAGGGGTGCAGCCTCTTCCCCCTTTACTTCACCCTGCTTGGCCCTTGGAGGATGGCTGGATAGTCAATGATGGGTAAGATTCCTCAAGGAAGGAAAAACCTAAGATAGGCACAGTTGTGAAGGGGCCATAAGAGACTTAGGGGATTATGGAAGAAGACCCTCACTCCTCGGCTTTATCATAGCCTGAGTCCTCATTCTATCTGTAAGAAGTCTCCTAATCTCTTGGCTGCCTTGCTTCCCCCATCTGATTCAGGCCTGTTACAATGCGGAAGGAGGGTGCAGCCCTGTGCCAAAACTGGAGGTTCCTGGTGAGGGTGGGAGCAATCAGGCCTAAGAAAGAGTGCATTAAATCCTGTGAAACATGCTTTGCTAAGAATGTCTTCAATTTAAATGTTAAAGATCCAAGCACAAAATTGATGTGGACTCCATCCTGTGGGGTCTGTATGTTGTGGATGCAGTGAACAAATTCACACAGACTACAGAGTCCTGTGGAGAAAAAGGGATGGCATGGCCACTCTCTCTGAGAGAGAGAGAGAGCACACCTTGGCCACTCTCTCAAGGGGAGAACACCTCAACTCTTGCCTTGAGAAGCTTTTATTGGCTTTCTAATAGCATACATCAAAGGAGGTTCTCATTCATTATGCTCAGGTTTGCTTTAGGTGATTACTTTTTACAGATAACAAAAGAAAGGATGTTACTGATTACTTCCTACAGATTAACAAGGAAAAAATGTTGCAAATGCAAGGGAACAATAAGAGTAATTGGTCTGGTTACACTCTGTCCTTGGGAGAATTAGGACAGACTTCAGAAGGTTACTTTAAAGATATGCAGTAAGCATTTGCTACTTCAACTCAGGGTGAGGGAGTTTTAGCAAGAGCAAGTGTCAAAGCAGCCTAGGTATAATGCAGGCCTAGTTTTCCATGGGAAAGCTGATCTGTGGGGTTTGGCATCCAGTGTGCCAACACTTGCCTATGGGCTTTCCAATAGGGTTGAGCTACATTTACCATTACCAGGAGGATTGATTCCCTATACAAAATGAGTTTGTTTCCCAAGGTTTTACAGCTGATTGGTGTCACCCTGTCTACCTGACCCTGACTCGGAAGGACCCCTGTGATCCCAGAAATGTTATCTGTAAACCTTACCACCTTTCTTTGATATGCAGCCTATGCAAGCTAAACTCAATAAAAGCCCATTGAGAGGGAGAGTCTCAAGACTTTTGTCCTCTGAGAGACAGGTCAGCCTTTTCTCTCCAAGCAGATCATGTCTTGGTAACTTATTCTCATCCATGGCAGCCAGGAGTGCTCTGCTGGATGAAGCTCTCCCACCACTCACCCACAAAGGAACTCAAGGCAAATTTCAGACCAGCTCTTCCAGGCTTGTCCTCAGGAAGCCAGAGAATGTGCAGTAGAAAATTGCTGCTTGGCTCATGAGTGGCAGCCAGTAAATTTGTCAAATAAGTATTTTCCCACCTTTTGGACAAGTATCTTTGGAAAGGTCCCAGCTTTGCATGGAAGAGTAAACCAGCACGAGGAAAATATAGTTGAATGTTTACCTAATCACAATGATGTGGAATCTTTTCTATGAATCAATACAAAGACAAAATCAATATAGAGTTCAAATATTTGAGCACTTAAAATTAATAATATTTATATATCCTAAAGTGCAATAAACTAAATTTAAAGCAATCTACCCAAATATGTATACCATGCTAGCAATATAATTATAATAAGAAAAAGACACTAATCTTTGTACATATGCAATATAAGCTAATAAATAAAAGACAAAACACTAATACAGAAAAAATCAAAAGCCATTCACAAAAGATATAATGGTCAACAAATGCTGGTGGTAAAGGTAAATAACAACTACATGATAGAATTTTTCACTTAAACAGGCAAAGAATTTTACTTTAATTATTTTTATTTGTCAATTATAAGTTGACATTCAATATTATTTTACAATAGTTTCAGGAGTACAGCATAATGGTTAGACATTTATATAACTTACAAGGTGATCCCTGATAAGTCTAGTACACACCTGGCACCATTCATAGTTATTACAATACTATTTACTATATTCCCTATGCTGTACCTCACATCTGCAACTATTTTGTAATCTTCACCTTCTTCACACTTCCTACAAAGCTCTCCCATCTGGCAACCGTCAGTTTTTCTCTCATCTATGAGTCTGTTTCTGTTTTGTTTGTTCATTTATTTTGTTCTGTACATTCCACATATAAGTGAAATCATATGATATTTGTCTTTGTCTGATTTATTTCACTTAGCATAATACCCTCTAGGTCCATTCATTTTGTCCCAAATCTTTTTGTGGTTGAGTAATATCCCATTGTGTGTGTGTGTGTGTGTGTGTGTGTGTGTGTGTGTAGATAGATAGATAGATAGACCCCACATCTTATTTATCTAATTGTCCATTGATAGGCACTTAGGTTGCTTCCATATCTTGGCTATTGTAAATAAAACTATAATAGAGATAGGGTTGTGTTTGAGGTCTATCCAGAAGATATTCAGCCATATAATATGAAAAATAGACATTACTGAAGAAGATACAAGAGATAAGAACCATTGTACATAGAACAATGATGCCTTAGTCTCCTTCAAAGCAAACACTCTGGGACCTCACACAGTTCTCCCAATCGCCATCAGCTGCCGCATCATATTTTCCTGAATCTTATTGATGGTCTGAAATCTCTGCTCTTTAAAAAGGGATTTTAGTTTTGGGAAAAGCCAGAAGTTTCAGGACACCAAACCTGGGCTATAGGGGGCCAAGTCACCTGGGTGGTTTGATCTTTTGCCAAAAAACTGCATGAGACAAAATGCATGAGTGGGCGCATTGTTGTGATGAAGCTGCCAATCACCATTTTCCCATAGCTGCAGCTTTCTGAATCACCTGAATAGCTTCCATGGAAGAATGTTCAAGCTTAACACAAAACTTGCTGCAGATTCATTGTTCTACTCACTCAGTCATTTTGAATGCAAGGGCCACACAGTGCACATGCTCACTCAGTGGCGTCTACCACCCCCACTGACTAGTACAGTGAAGCCATCATTGTTCACACATGCTCACTTTAGTCCATTCTCCTTGGCATCCAGGTTACATGGATGTCACACAAACCATTCTCATTATATTAAATATCGCTGGCCTTTTTCTGGACAGACCTTGTATATCATGTTGAACTAGTGTTTTGGATTTCTTTGGATAGATAGTCAGAAGTGGAATTGCTGGGTAATAAGGTAGTTTTATTTTTAATATTCTGAGAAACTTCCATAATGTTTGCCATAGACACTGTATAATTTGCAATGCCACCAGCAATGCACAAGATTTCCATTTCCTCCACATCCTCTGCCAACACTTGTTGATTTATTGGCAACAGCCATTCTGACAGGTGTGGGGTGGAATCTCATTGTGGTTTTAATTTGCATTTTTCAAATGATCAGTCACATTGAGCACCTCTTTATTTGGCCATTTGTATGTCCTCTTTGAAAAAATGTCTATTCAAGTCGTCTGCCCATTTTTTAACTGGATTTCTTGGAGATTTTTGGTATTGAATTGAGTTCTCTATAAATTTTGTTCTAAAATTCATAGATTGAGTTCCAAATAAATAGTTCTCTATTAACCCCTTATCAGATGTATCATTGACAAATATCTTCTTCCAATTGGCAGATTATTTTTGTTTTGTTGTGCAAAAGCTTTTCACTTTGATACAGTCCCATTTATTTATTTCTCTTTTGTTTTCTTTGCCTGAAGAGATATGCCAGAAAGAATACATTGCTAAGAAAAATGTCAGAGAGTTATCTGTCTGTGTTTTCTTCTAGGAGTTTATAGGTTTGAATCTTACATTTAAGACATTATCTATTTTGAGTTTATTCTTGTGTATGGTGTAAGAAAATTATCTAGTTTTATACTTTGTGTGTATCTTTCCAGTTTTCTCAGCATCACTTATTGAAGAGTCTCTCTTTACTCAATTGTATATTCTTGCCTCCTTTTTCATATATTAATTGACCATACAGGTGTGTCTCTATTCTTTTCCACTGATCTATGCATCTGTTTTTATGCCAGTACAATGTCATTTTGATTAATACAGCCTTGTAGTACAGGTAGCAAGATACCTCCAACTTTGTTCTTCTTTCTTAAGATTGCTGAAACTATTAGGAATCCTTTGTGGTTCCATATAGAGTTTTAGATTTATTTATTCATTCTAAACCTAACTTATGTTTTTTAATTACTTTATTGTTGTTCAATTACAGTTGCCTGTATTTTCTCCCCATTACTCTCCTGCACCTTAGCCAAACACAACTCCATCCCTTGCTTCCACCATCCCCCTTGGTTTTGTCCATGTGTCCTTTATAGCAGTTCCTGAAAACCCTTCTTTCCACTGTCCCCTCCCCTTTCCCCTCTGGCTATTGTTAGATTGTTCTTAATTTCAATGTCTCTGGTTATATTTTGTTTGCTTGTTTGTTTTGTAGATTATTTTCCAGTTAAAGGTGAGATCATATGGTAATGTTCCTCACTGACTGGTTTATTTCATTTAGCACAGTGCTCTCCAGTTCCACCCATGCTGTTCCAAAGGGTGGGAGCTCCTTTTTTCTCTCTGCTGGGTAGAATTCCATTGTGGAAATGTACCATAGTTTTTGATGCACTCACTTGCTGATGGGCACTTAGGTTGCTTCCAGCACTTAGACTAGTGTAAATTGTGCTGCTATGAACATTGGGGTGCATAGTTCTTTTAAAGTGGTGTTTTAGGGCTCTTAGTATATTAATCCCAGCAGTGGAATTTCTGAGTCAAAAGGCAGTTGCATTTTCAGTTTTCTGAGGAAATTTCATACTGTTTTCTACAGTGGCTGCACCAGTCTGCATTCCCACCAACAGTGAACTAGGGTTCCCTTTTCTTCATATCCTGTCCAACACTTGTTTGCTCATTTGCTTATGATAGTCATTCTGATGAGTGTGGGATGGTATCTCATTGTGGTTTTAATTTGCATCTCTCTAATGGCTAGTGATGCTAAGCATCTTTTCATGCATCTCTGGGCCCTCTGTATGTCCTCCTTGCAGAAGTGTCTGTTCAGTATTTGCCTATGTTTTAATTGTTTTTTTTTTCTTCCTGGAGTGGAGTTGTGTGAGTTCTTTATTTATTTTGGAGATGAAACCCTTGTCCAACATATTGTCAAATATGTTTTCCCATATAGCTGATTCTCCTTTCATTTTAATGCTATTTTCTTTAGCCATGCAAAAGCTTTTTAATTTGATGAGGTCCCATTTGTTTATTTTTTTCCTTTATGTCCCTTACTTAAGGGAACATATCAGTGAAGATGATGCTGTGTGGAATGTCTGAGATTTTTCTGTTGATATTTTCCTCTAAGGCTTTTATGGTATCGTGATTTATATTTAGGAATTTTATCCACCTAGAATTTATTTTTGTGTGTGGTGTAAGTTAGTGATCCAGTTTCTTTTCTTTCTTTCTTTCTTTTCTTTTTCTTCTTCTTTTTTTTTTTTTTTTTTTTTTTTTTTTTTTTTTTTTTTTTTTTTTTTTTTTTTTTTTTTTTTGCATGTAGCTGTCCAGATCACCAACACTATTTGTTGAAGAGGCTATTTTCACTCCATTTTATGCTTCTTCCTTCTTTGTCAAATATTAATTGACCATAAAGACTTGGGTTTATTTCTGGGCTCTCTGTTCTTTTCCATTTGCCTATGTGTCTGTTTTTATGCCAGCACCAGGCTGTTTTGATTACAGTGGCCTTGTAATACAATTTGATATCAGGTATCATGATCCCTATTGCTTTGTTCTTCTTTCTCAAAATTGCTGCAGTTATTTGGGGTAATTTATGGTTCCATATAAATTTCTGAAATGTTTGTTTTATATCTGTGAAATATGTCACTGGTACTTTAATAGGAATTGCATTGAATCTGTAAATCACTTTGGGTAATATGGCCATTTTGATTATTTTAATCCTTCCAATCCATGAGCATGGTATATGCTTCCATTTGTTTGTGTCTTCATTAATTTTTTCTTCAGTGTTGTATA
Organism: Carollia perspicillata; assembly: GCA_004027735.1. Taxonomy (NCBI): domain Eukaryota; kingdom Metazoa; phylum Chordata; class Mammalia; order Chiroptera; family Phyllostomidae; genus Carollia; species Carollia perspicillata. The sequence continues at coordinate 25,747 of PVKM010011215.1, forward strand.
GTTTTCTGAGTATAGGTCTTTTACATCTTTGGTTAGGTTTATTCTTAGGTACTTTGTTTTTCTTGTTGCTATATCAAATGGGATTTTTTCCCTGATTTATATTTCTGATATTTCATTGTTGATGTACAAAAGCATCTTTGATTTCTGAGTATTCACTTTGTATCCTGCTATTTTGCCAAATTCATTGATTAGGTTGAGTAGTTTTTCGGTGGAGTCTATAGGATTTTCTATGTACACTATCACGTCATCTGCACACAATGGTGGTTTTCCTTCCTCCTTTCCAATTTGGATGCCTTTTATTTCTTTTTCTTGTCCGATTGCTGTGACTAGGACTTCCAGTACTGTGTTGAATAGGAGTGGTAAAATCAGGCATCCTTGTCTTGTCCCTGATCTTAGTGGGAAAGTTTTTAGTTTTTATCCATTGAGTATGATACTGCCTGTAGATCTCTAGTATATGACCTATATTAGGTTGAGAAATGCTCCCTCTAATCCCACTTTGCTGAATGTTTTTATCATAAATGGGTGCTGTAACTTATGAAATGCTTTTTCCACATTTATTGATATGATCATGTGATTTTTGTCTTTTGCTTTGTTTATGTGGTATATTATGTTTACTGATTTATAAATATTGTACCACCCTTGCATCCCTGGGATAAATCCCACTTGATCATGGTGTATGATCTTTTTAATGTATTGCTGGATGCAGTTTGCCAATATTTGTTGAGGATTTTAGCATCTGTGTTCATAAGTGATATTGGCCTGAAGTTTTCTTTCTTTGTTACGTCTTTATCTGTTTTGGGGAGTAGGATGATGCTGGCTCCATAAAAAGAGTTTGAGAGTCTTCCATCTTCTTAAATTTTTAAGAATAATCTGGGGAGGATTGGGGTTAACTCATTCTAAAATGTTTTTCAGAATTCTCCTGTGAAACTGCCTGGTCCAGGGTGTTTGTGTGTCAGAAGCTTTTTGATTACTGTTTCAATTTCATCAGCTGTTATTGGTCTGTTCAGACTTTCTGCTTCTTCTTCATTGAGTTTTAAAAGATTACATTTTTCTAAAAATTTGTCTATTTTACCTAGGTTTTAAAATTTTTGGCATATAGTTATTCGTAGTAATTTCTTATAATCCTTGTATTTCTGTGGTATCAATTGTAATCCCTCCTCTTTCATTTCTGATTGTGTTTTTTGGGTCCTCTTTCTTTTTTTCTTGATGTCTGCTTAAAGGCTTGTCGATTTTGTTTATCTTTTCAAAGAACCAGCTCCTGGACTCATTGATTCTTAGAATTGTGCTTTTAGTCTCTGTCATTTAATTCTGCTCTGTTCTTGCTTATTTCCTTCCTTGTACTTGCTCTGGGCTGTCCTTGTTGTTGTTCCTCAAGTTCTTGTAGGCATAGGGTTAGGTTGTTTATTTGAAATGTTTCTATCTATTTTAGGTAGACCCATATCACTTTGAACTTTCTTCTCAGGACTGCCTTCATTGTGTTCCATAAGTTTTGGATTGTCATGAATTCATTTTCATTTGTTTCCAGAAACTTTTTGATTTCTTCCCTAATCTCATTCTTGACTCATTCATTGTTTAATAGCATGCTATTCAATTTCCATGAGTTTAAGTGTTTTGGGTTTTTTTTCCTTGGCATTGGTTTCTAGTTTCAGTCCCTTGTGGAAAAACACTTGAGAAAACACTTGATATGATTTCAATTTTATTGAATTTGTTGAGGCTTGTTTTGTGTCCTATCATGTGGTCTATCTTTGAAAATGTTCTATGTGCATTTGAAAAGAATGTGTGTTTTGCTTCTTTAGGATGAAAGGCTCTATATATACCAGTTAAGTCCATTTCATCTAGGGCATTATTCAATGCCACAATATCTTTGTTGATATTTTGTTTGGAAGATCTATCCATTTTGACAGTGGGGTGTTAACATCACCTACTATAATTGTACTGCTGTCAATATCTTTCCTGAAGTCCTCCAAGATTTTCCATATGTATTTGAGTGCTCCTATGTTGGGTGCATATATGTTTACAATGTTTATGTCTTCTTAGTGGATTCTTCCCTTGAGTATTAAGAAGTGACCTTCTGGATTTCTTTTTATGGCCCTTGTATTAAAGTTTATTTTGTCTGATATGAGTATTGGTTCCCCAGCTTTATTTTCCTGTCCATTTGCTGGGAAAATTTGTTTCCAGCCCTTCACTTTCAGTCTGTGTAGGTCTTTTGTCCTGAGGTGGGTCTCTTGTAGGCAGAGACATATATGTGGGTTATGCTTTCTTATCCATTCAGCTATTCTATGTCTTTGGGTTGGAGCATTTAATTCATTTATGTTTAAGGTTATTATTGATAGGTACTTATTCACTGCCAATTTTTGTACTTGTGTCCCCCACCCCTTTCCCTTCCTTTCCTTAAAGCAATCCCTTTAGCATCTCTTGCAGATGGTTTGGTGAAGGTATATTCTTTTAGACTTCTTTTGTCTTGGAAGCTCCTTATTTGTCCTTCTATCTTGATTGAGAGCCTTGCTGAGTAAAGTAGCCTTGGTTGCAGGCCTCTGGTTCTCATTACTTGGAATATTTCTTGCCATTCTCTTCTGGCTGAGAGTGTTTCCATTGAGAAGTGAGCTGCTAACCTTATTGGGACTCCTTTGTATGTTACTTCCTGTTTCTCCCTTGTTGCCTTTAAGATTCTCTCTTTGTCTTGGAATTTTGCCATTTCAATGATGATGTGTCTTGAAGTGGGCCTCTTTAAGTTCCTCTTGATTGAGACTCCCTGTGTTTCCTGGATTTGTGTGACTTTTTCTCTCAACAAATTAGGGAAATATTCCTAATTTGATCATTACTTTTTTCAAATAGGTTTTATATCCCTTGCCCTTCTTCTTCTCCTTCTGGTATCCCTATTATATAGATATTATTATGTTTCGTGTCATCCTGCATTTTCCTTAACACCTCTTTGTTCTTTCTGTGCCTCTTTTCCTTTTCTTGCTCTTTCTGGGTTATATTTTTCTACTTTGTCCTCCAGCTCACTGATCCAATCCTCTGCTTCATCAATCCTGCTTTTTATTGCTTCTACTGTGTTCTTCAGTTCAGAAATTGTATTCTTCATTTCCTCTTGGCCCTTGTTGATAGTTTCTATTTTTTTATGTTGATATGGTTTGCTGTGAGTTCAGTGTAGTTTCCCTGTAGTTTTGGGTAATCCTCTATGAGCTCATTGATCTTCCTTGTAACCATTGGTTTGAACTCAGTAGCTAATAATTGACTTGCCTCTATTTCATTTAGCATTCTTTCCGAGGCTTGTTCCTTTCCTTTCATTTGGGAATTTTTTCTTTGTCTACCCATTGTTTGTGAGACTTTTCTTGTTAACCTCTGCCTTTTAAATTGATCTGTTCTGACTCCTTAGGTTTATGGTATGAAATTCTATAGTAGAAGACCTACTATAGAATTTCAGTGAGATTCAGTGGTTCAGTCTCTTTGATCTCCTGAGCTTGTTGGTCTTGGGCTGTCATTTATATTGGTTCTGTTTTTGTCTTTGGATTTTGATAGTTGCTGGGTTTTTCTTTGGTGGGTCCTTCCCTCCAGCTGGTTAACTGAGGGTTACTCTGTCCACCACCTCTTGTATTTTGTTTTGCTGGTGATGGCAGGTTGTGTTGAAGCTGGTCCTTCCATGTATACAAGGTTTTGAGGATTCTCTTTTGCTCTTCTTCAGTTGTTTTTTCTGAGTAATTTCTCCACCATTTAGTTGTATTTCCAGATATGTCCTAGGTTGGGTTAGTCTGGCTTCCACTCCCTCCTTCACCTTCTTCTGTTGTTATCTGTTGGTGGTTCCTTTGTTGGTGGGTTTCCTCTTCCAGCAGATATCCTGGTGTTCACAGCTTCTACCTACTCTTTTTTGTGATTAGTTGAAGGAGGAAGGCAAAATGGTTTAAGACAGCAGGAGTGTATTCTATGGTATTTACAGTACCAGCCCATAGAGAAGAGATAGGAGATCCTTCGGATATGTACAGTGTTAACCATGATATTTCACCCAACTAGCCACTTTTTAGAAAGGGTGGAAAGAAGATAAGACTCTTGGGAAAGGAGGGGAGGAAGGATTGTGAGTTGGATTTAGAAAGCAGTGAGCTTGTGAGAGTTCAGATTATGAGGTAAAGTGAGAGTAAAGGATAGAAAATAGGCATAATGTATGAGAGAATAGATTTAACCACAACAGTAATAAAGTGTAGGAAACAGTGAAGTGAGCTAAAATCTGGGAGGGGTGCTGTGTAGTATTTAAAATTGTATGGAACAGCAATTATTTACAATAATAATGGAGCAAGAATCATGTAACAGAATCTAAGTGATTTGGAAAACAAGAATAGGAAGTATAGGACCTAGAGTAGTGTGCTAAGGGAACACAAGTAAAGTAAAAGATGGTAAATTAAAAATACACTATGAAAGAGAGGACAAGGGAAACCAGTCAAATAATGCAATTTAACAAGCCAAGGAAAGAAGACTAAACAGAAAGAAGAGATACACAAAAATACTAATAAAACAAAAGATGTACGAATAATGAAAATAATAATAATACAAATACACAATATCTTGCAAGTTCTCTGGAGTAGCAAAGTGAAATTTGTCTCACTGTTTCATCTGTTGGGGTAACCCTTCTCTGGGTCCAACTCTGGTCTTTTCACAGACAGCTCCAGGTTTTATTGTCCTGCTTGTGGGAATTTAAAAAAAAAAAAGGAGGAGGAGGAAGAAAGAATAGATAAAAAGAAAAGAAAGGAAGTTAGAAAAAAGGAATAGAAGAAGGAAAGAAAGGAAGAAGAAGTTAAAAGAAAAAAAATCACTGAAAAAAAACACACCTTGCTACCTTCAAATTGGCCAAGCCAGTTAGTTCTGCTGGTCTTCCTGGCTGCAGCAGGCTGAGGGGGAATTGGTTTTGTTTTTCTCTCTTCCTGAGCTATCGAGCATCCAGCCCAGTTCCTCAGTTTTCTGCTGGGCCCCCAGTGCCCTTCTGTTCCCAGCTAAGCCTTCAGTCCACAAGTTGCACTGTCCTTTAGATGCACTAATTAGGGACAATTCACACACCGTCTTCTCGCTCTTTGCTGTCCTAGATGGTAAGGACTCTCAGTGCCCCTTCAGGCTTGGTCAGCCTTCACCCCACCCCCCCACCCCCCCACTGAGTTAAGTCTTTCTGGGGCTTGCTGACTCCCAGAGTCCCACAGCTTTCTTCTTCCCGAGGTTTCTGCATTCCTCTTAGAGAGCCAGTCAGCCCTGCAGGGCAGGGGTGCCACCCTGGCTGCTTCTGTGGATGTAGGCGCGACCCTCTGCTGCTTCCCCTGGGGCTAGGGGTTGGGTGCACAGTGCCTCTGGGGGTGGGGGTCAGGAACACTCTGTCCTGGGCCTGTGGGTGTGGTGGGATGGGCAGCCACCTGTCCCTCAGGTCAGGCATTCTCCCTCTAAGTGCTGAGGTCGTGAGCACTCGGCTTCCACTACTGGGGCAGGATGGGCAGCTACTGGTCCCTCAAGTTTGGGCGCACACCCTCCCAGGGGCTTTGGGTGTGAGTGCAGGGCCTTCCGCGCCACTATGGGAGCACCACCAGGCTGAGCAGGGTAGGGGAGCAGGAGGCTGGGGTCGCTGCTGCAGAGTTCCTCAAACAGCCCTGAGTACCTCTTTTTTCACTTTTTCTTTTTGAAAAATTCCTCCTACTCAAGCCTGCCACTCCATACAAAGGCCTGGCCTCTTGCACAACCCCACTCTCCAACCAGACCAGGGACTGATCAGGTTAGGGTCCGTCACGGCCCAACTCTCCCCAGCCAATGTCCACAGTCTTGGTGGGTACACCCAGCCCTTGTGTGTTTGCCAATTCATCCTTATTCCCTCCCTGCAACTTTAAGCAACCAGGTCTATCCTGGTGCTGCTCAAACCTTATTTGGCAGAAGAGAAAGCCATTCACCTGGCTCTCTCCCAAGAACCCTGTGGCAGACCTGGCAGTTGCTGGACCCAGGGACTTATTGTCCTGAAGCACTCTCCTTACTGTCTGATTTTTCAATGTGCTCTACAGTTTTTGGTCTCCAATCTTCATATGTGCTGGGTACTGTTGGCTGTTTGCTCTGTTCCTCAGAAGATTGGTTAGGTGTTTCACCAGTATGCAGGGGCAAATGGACTCCACTCCCACCTATCTTGCTGCCATCTTACCTGGCAGCTCCAAACCTATCCTTCTTAATTTATGTCGTTTTTTTCACAGAATAAGTAAACCTAATTTCTGTGGAAAATGCCATTGGTGTTTTGATAAGGCTTACATTGAATTTATAAGTTGCTTTGGGTATGATGGACATTTTAATGATATTAATTTTTTGTAGACATGAGCACAGTATATATTTCCATTTATTTGAATCTTCTTCATTTTCTTTCTTTACTGTCGTCTTATTATTCTATGCCTTATAGTTCTTTGGTTAAGTTTATTCCTATGTGTTTTAATTTTCTATGAACAGGCAAAGAATTTTTTAAAATTCCAATAGTCAGTAATGTCAGAAAGTGTACATTGTTCAATACCAATGATTCCAATATATGATGTTTGAATGATTGCCACAAAACTATGAAAATGTGTACATCTGTTGACCTAGCAAGTCTAATGCTAGGAATTTATCCTGAAGACATAATGATGAATGTTGCCAAGATTTACCTGTTTTTTTGTTGTTAGCAGTAAAATATTTTAAAAGCAGAAATCATGTCTGTCTTTTTTTTAATCATTATAGCCCAGTCTCTCACACACTTCATTTAATAAATTCACCTGTGAATGAATCTCAGTGCCCAATATTTGGGTATTGTAGTACAGGCTCATGATGAAATATTATCAGACATTAAAATAGATGTGGCAAAGGAATTAGAGCCACAGAAACAGAAGTTTCAGTGTACCCATCATGTTTTCCCACATGTTCCCTGTACCTCAGCATTAAGAACTTTTCCCTTGCCAATCCCAGCTTCTAAAGGCCACATTGGATGCTACTACTCTAACTAAATAATCAGTGGGGTCCCACTGCCTGCCACTCATAGGCAATAACTCTAAAGACAATCTAGTGGAAGGGAAATGGAATTTTTATTTACACATATATAAATATACAGTGGATTTCTTGATATCCACTCCAATCCCCTCCACCAAGAAGTGAGCAGGTTGCTGGGGGCAGAGGTGGGTCCATGGCCACAGCAGCAGTTTCCCATGGCTTCATACACAGGGAATGGGCACAAGGCTTTTTGCCCAGCCACACTGCATCCCAGGACCTGCCAACCCTAATTTCCTCTCCCCTCCCCAGCACCCTCTTCATATTGTCCTTGCTCATAGTACCTGCAGTGTTCTGGGTCAGGCATGAAGCACTCAGGGAGAGGTGAGGGGCCTGACCCTCCCCACCTGTGCTGTGGTTGTAGCTAACTGACCTGCATTAGCATTAGCCATGGGTGGATGGCAGCCACCACAGCTTCCCAGCTGGGATAGGGGATTGGAATTTGTTGCCCAGAGCCTCTCTGAGTCTCTCTGCTGAGCCTACCTGGGCTCACCACCCTAGCCTCGCCCCTGCCCTATTATCCGAAACCTGCTGTGCTCTAGGACAGGCAGGTCCTGGAGCACTATGTCAGGGGATACTTGGAATTCCTCTGGCTAGGTCCTCAGCTCAGGAAACTCAGCCCCCAGCTGTGGACCCACCAGCCATGGGATGGGGAAGTGAAAAGCATGGTGTTTGCACATATTCTGCCTTTTAAAGAACCCCCTCCCTAATCCCCCATATGGTGGAAGTGGATGGGAGGTTATGTCCCTCCCATCCAATCACCTTCCTGGTTTTTAGTGCCAGCATTGTGTGCCTTTTTTCTGTGTTATGCACACATGTCCCAGTTGCTGAGGTGACAC
>PVKM010011216.1:0-33589 GCA_004027735.1 Carollia perspicillata
ATATGAAATGTTAAAGGGACTTATCTAAGAAAAAGAAGATAAAAAAATATGTACAGTAAAATGACAGCAAATTCACAATTATTAACAACCACATCTAAAACAAAAAAAAAGAAACTAAGCAAATGAACAGAACCACAGAAATGGAGATCACATGGAGGGTTATCAACAGGAGAGTGGGAGGAGGAGAGAGGGGGAAAAGGTACAGAGAATAAGTGGCATAGATGGCAGGTAGAAATAGGGGTAGGATAAGAACAGCATGGGAAATGTAGAAGCCAAAGAACTTATGACACATGGACATGAACTAAAGGGGGAGAATGTGAGTGGGAGTGGGTGTGCAGGGTGGAGGGGAGTGAAGGAGGGAAAATGGGACAACTGTAATAGCATAATCAATAAAATATATTAAAAATTAAAAAATTTAAAAAAGAGTAACAAAAAACTACTATCACAGCATATTTATAAAAGAGTTTAGTACTCAAAGGCAGGAAGAAAATAATCTTAGAAAAAAACAGTATTTTAAATTGACTAAATTCAGCTTTATCTGAATATATGTACGAATTAGGGAAACATGGATTAGGGAAAACTGACAAAAACTGGCATTAGTTCATGGACTAGCATGAGGAATCTGTCTGTGGTGTGGTGAAGCCAGGAAATCAGTATTTTTAACAAGCCCCTTGGATGACTCTGATGCATGACCAAGTTTGAGAACCACCAGCATGGTGTAGAAGAGTAAATTAAAAACTAAAACCAATCCACTGAAGCATAGGATCATGTGGCATATCCTATATATGATCTTTCATTCATATTAATGTATATCTGCCAACTAAACTTAAGCTTCTTTGAAAAGAGTCTAATATTTGAGTTATTAGACTCTTATCTCCCCAAAGTACCTGAAATACTGACCTGACACATATGCCTTAACTGATATACTGTATATTTTTCTTATTACTTTAGCACAGCTGTAAATATGTGCAGATTAATTTGCTTTCCATAGAGTTTTACTAAGACAAATTATTACTTCTATAAAATACTTACTTTGTCAAACGAGCTTCCTTCACAGTTTTCTGCCAGATCTGTATCTTTTGTTCTCTTTGGCCCAGTGCTTTCTGATATGCGGATGGAAGACCCCCAGGTATCTCGGTTGTGTCCCCTTCCATTTCAAAGGGAATAATAAATACATAGAATTCACAAGGTGGTAAGAGTCGGAAGACACTTGTGTCTCTGCTCTCTCTGCACAGAATCATTGGATTATCCCAATAGTTAGGCACTGTAGCAAGGCCAGTTCTGGCCATATGGTCCTCCAGCATTGGGTAATGGGTATGAAAAGGGGCAAAAGTTACTGTGTGGTTCCCAGAGAGAATAAGCGGGCGTGTAGGCGTCAGAATGTGAAAGATGCAGCCTATAGTAGAAGAGATGGACAAACGATGACAAACAGCAATGACTTTAACATTGTCACAGCCATGGAGGTGAAGAGCAGTCTGTACTGGGCCAAGAACAAATGTGCTATTTCTGCACTTCTCAATTGTCACAGACCTGAAAAACGAAAAACTGCGGTAAATTCCTGTGAATGATGGTAAGATAAAAATATTTGACTACAAAATTATTATCTGATGGTTTTAAAAAAGATCAATCCTAGTCTAAAGAAAACGTTAAAAATGTCAGAACACTATGAAGACTATGCTTACCGTAAGGGAGAGAGCAGGTATATAAAAGATTCGTTGCAACGATGAATCTTTACATGTGCCCCCACCAGAGTATCTGAGCTCTTAGCCAATGTCTGCTTGTAAACCTGGCTCATCACCACCATGCGGTGCATCCTAGGGGCCACATGAGTATTACAAGCAATCTTAGCTCTTTTGGTCGTCCCTTCAACTAGTTAAGAAAAACATAAATAAATGAGATAGTTTCAAATGAGAGAAAAATGACAACCATATGATGCTACACATATCTACACATATACATACATGTCTAAAATTAGATACATGTGAGATTTAAAAATATTAGATCTGGGTATGGGTAAAGAGGTATTTGCTATACTATTCTCTGTACTTTTTGGTATGTTTGTAATACTTGATAATTTTTTGCCACAAAAAATTTTAAACCTATAATCCACTCAAGATTGACAAGACATATCTAAAATATTTTTCATTTCTCCCTTCAAATTAAGTAATGTGTCTAAGGTGGTACAGGTGGTAAGCTGGAGAACTGGGCCAACTCAAATATCTTGTTCTCCAAGATGCCTTAATTTATCATTCCCACCTCTAAAAAATCTCTTTAAACTGCTATAGTACTAATTCTGAATCTGTCCTAAGTAAGTTACCACATCATTCTATGAATTCTTCTTTGGTTTCGGCGTTTACTTCCAAGATCATTACTGAGAGCCTATGTCCCTCTGAAACACAGTGCCTTGCACAAGCTGACAGAAAGTCTGGGCAGGCTGCACTCCTAACACAGTCCTGCCAATATGTTGGTTGACTTCTCAGACTGTACTTCCCCGCAAGCCTCCGGGACACCCTTGTGAAGAATACTGGCCAAATGTAAAAAAATCACTAAAGTATGCTATTATTCTTTTTAAAGAATAATTCTTCTTATTACCTTATAACAGATAAGCAATACATGGTTGTAGAAAAATTTAAATACTAGTGGTAAAAGAAGGTAAAATTACTTTTTATTGTAGTATCTACCACTGTTAACATTTTAGTATAATCCTAAGAGGTTAAATATCCTTTTTTCCCTACTAGGGCCTACCCTAACATTTAAAAATTTACTTGAATCTATATTCTTTTATCAACATCAAGAATTATATAGTACCTACTATGTATTTATGGGAGCCTTACAAATGTGAGAGTCTTTGATCTCATACCAGAGCAATAGCTTAGTTGGATATAGAATTCTTAGATCACTATGATTTTGCTCAAGATTCTGTAGATGTTTATCAACCATTTTCTGTTTTTTAACATTATAAAAACTTGATACGAAACTGATTTTTTTCTTACCTTTGCACAGAACCTATTTTTTTCTTTATCTTTGAAATTCAGAGATTATGAAAGTATATTGTAGGTGTTTTTTTCTTTATTAACTTTGTCTGGCATTTGCCTCAGTACAGGCACCTACTTCTCCTCAAACTTATACCTGGGACCCAAGTCATATAGCACCTGAACCTATCCTTTTAGCCACCAATGGACTGCTGAGAATAGATAACTGATGCGACCAGGGCCAGACACTCTCTATGATAAATTTAAATCCCCAATTTAGAAATATCTAGTCTGCTTATGTCTGTGGTGCTAAAAGGAGCTTTATCTCCATACCGACTCTCTGAGGTTACCTGTGGAATGGCCAAATTCTACTGTGATGCGTGGGAAATAGGAAAGATTCAAGCAAATGAGCCTATAAGAATCACAGGAAGAATCAAAAAGAAACAAAGCAGAACAAAAAGAGGATTAACTGAAGTTGGGAGTTTCTGTTAATGGAAATCAAAATAACTTGGACCAATAAATCAATTCTGAGACTGACGCTGCCTTGAGAGAAAAGGGCGCGCGTGCGCACACACACACACACACATGCTCCCCCTTTCTCTTTTACAGTAGCAATATTTTTAGGTCTTCTATAGAAGATGTATGATCATTAATATGCCAGAAAATACTAGGTTCCCTAACTGGTCATTCAATTTAATACAGATTAAAATATTAAATACCTTGGTGAGCCCAAGCCAATTTCTTTCCAGACTTGAGGCAAGCAGAGGTACCAAATGGATTCCCAGTCAAACAGGCTCTCAACCAGGTTTGCAGCTTGTAGAAAGAAAAGGTCTTAGAGATCTTTGAGAAGCCACTTTCTGCATGTAGTGGTTGCCATAGTGCAAGTTCATGAAGTGGATATATCTTCCTGGCTCTCCTCACTGTACCTTCAATAAGAAAGCTGAGTGCCACAACAGCTTCTCTAGAGACTAGACTACTATTGGTCGAATGAGAGGACGTAGTGAGTTGTTCTGGATCTAAAAGCAGCTCAAGGAGATCTGACAGATGGTCATAGACAAATGCTTGGTGACTGTAATCATTCCAGTTCTAAAAAAAAATCAAAAGGATGCACTCTTAACAGAATAAAAGGATTCTGTAAGACATGAAATTTTTATATTTTAATTATCTTGTATTTATGCTTTGCCTCATACTCAACAAACTATTTAAGGAGCCATAAAAACCTTATTAAGATTTTTTGTGTGTATGTGATAGGTATAAACACAGTCTCTCTTGATCTCAGCCCATTCAAAATACTAATAACTAACCCCGAGTGTGTGCCAAACACTAAGTATTACACAAAGTTTAATGTATTTAATCCTAACAACAATCTTAAGATAGCACATTTTACAGATAAGGAAAAAGACAAACAGAAAGGTTTAAAAACTCACCCAAGGTCACAACTAAGTAAATACTTTGAAAGTTTCAGACCAAACATAAAAATAACCAAATTGAGCAGTCATTCAATGAAGTATTGGTTTTGTTTATTTACCTGCTCAAACTACAGAAAAAACTTCCAGTTCCACTGGATGAAACAAAGCAACCAATCTTACAGTAACTAAATTTAGGAGAGGTTTTAATTTTGGTAATAAGCTTGGAGTTGGCAGATGTCCCAATGACTTGGTGGCTTATTCATTTCACAGCTATTTTTTTGTGATATGAACAGTGTTAAGTGATAAATTATGAAACTAAGACATACATACTTTCTGTTCTCAAGGAACTCAGAGTCTATGTAGTGAAAAGACAATATAAACAAATAACTATAACACAATGAGGTAACACCTATACCAAATATCTCCAAAGACATTCTGTGAGCATAAGAGAAACAACAAACTCTAGTTGGGGGAAAAACTGTAGTGGGTGCTGTTTGAATAGATCCTCGATTAATGCTGTTAGGTAAATAGACAAGGAACAAAGGCATTTGAGGCATAGGGAACAGCATATGCCAAAGCCCACAGAAGTAAAATTACTTGCTGTGTTTGGAGAACTGGAAGTTCTAGGAGAGGTGAAGAAAACATGCTAGGAAGTGACAGGTTAAAAAAACAAACAAACAAAAATCCCCAGCTAAAATAGTAGTTAGGGACTAATTCCGAAAGGCTTTGTATGAAACACTAAAACATCTGGACTGTATGCCAGGGACTAAAATCTATCTTCTCAATAGCTATCTCTTTCTCTTTTAAAAAAAAATTATTGTTTTTTCCACTACCATTTAACCCTCTCATACCCACCTCTCCCCTGCAATCACCACTCCGTTGTCCATGTCTATGACTTCTTTTTCCTTTTTGCTCAATCCCTCCACACTCCCTACAGCTGTCATTCTGCTTTGTCTATGAGTCTGTCTCTATTTTGTTAGTTCAGTTTGTTCATTAGATTCTACATATAAGTGAAATCATATGGCATTTGTCTTTCTCTGACTGGCTTATTTCACTTAGCACAATGTTCTCCAGATCCATCCATGTTGTCACAAAACGTAAAATTTTCCTTCCTTCCTTCCTTTTTTACAGTTGAGTAGTATTCTACACTTGAGTAATATTCCATTCTGTAAATGTCCCACAGTTCTTTTATCCGCTCATCTACTAATGGACACTTGGGCTGCTCCCATATCTTAGTAACTGTAAATTATACTGCAATGAACATAGGGGTGCTTATATTCTTTCAAAGTAGTATTTTGGGTTCCTTCCAACATACTCCCAGAAGTGGAATGGCTGGGTCAAATGGCATATCCATTTTTAAATTTTTGAGGTATCTCTGTACTGCTTTCCATAGTGGTTGTACCAGTCTATATTCCCACCAACAGTGCAAAAGGGTTCTCTCTCCTCCACATTCTCACTAGCACTTGTTGTTTGTTGATTTACTGATGACAGCCTTTCTTACAGGAGGGAGGTGATATCTCACTGTGGTTTTAATTTGCATTTCTCTGATGATTAGTGACAGTGAGCATCTTTTCATATGTCCATTGGTCAACTGTATGTTCTCTTTGGAGAAGTGTCTATTCAGGTTGTCTGCCTATTTTTTTTAGTTGGATTGTTTAGGGTTTTTTTGGTGTTTTTTTTAAAAGTTATTTATAAATTTTGTATATTAACCCCTTATCTGATGTATTGGTAAATAAATTCTCCATTCTGTGGGCTTTTCATTTTGTTGATGGTCTCCTTCACTGTGCAAACACTTTTTAGTTTGATGTAGTCCCATTTGTTTATTTTTCCTTTTGTTTCTTTTGCCTGGGGAGATACATCTGATAAAACAATTGCTATGAGCAATGTTCAAGATTTTGGGGCCTATTTTTTTTAGGATTTTTATGGTTTCAGGTCCAATATTTAAATCTTTAATCCATTCTGAACCTATTCTTGTGTATGTTGTAAGAAGGTGGTCTAGTTTCATTTTTCTGCACATACCTGTCCAATTTTCCCAACACCATTTATTGAATAAACTATCTTTAGCCCATTGTACATGCTTGCTTCCTCTGTCACAGAAAGGTGTGGGGTTATCTGTGGGCTCTGAATTCTGTTCCATTGACCTCTATGACTGTTTTTTTATGCTAGTATCATGCTATTTTGATTATTATGGCCTTATAATATAGTTTGTTACTAGGTAACATGATCCCTCCAACTTTGTTCTTCTTTCTCAAGATCACTGTTGCTATGCAGAGCCTTTTGTGGTTTCATAGAAATTTTTGAAATACTTGTTCTACTTCTGTGAAATACAACGCTGGAATGTTCATAGGAATTGTGTTGATAGGAATACATTACTTTGGATAGCATGGACATTTTAATGATGTTATTTCTTCCTACCCATGAACATGATATGTGCTTCCAATTACTTATATCTTCTTCAGTTTTGTTTCTCAGTGACTTATAATTTTCCAAGTACAGGTCTTTAACATCCTTGGTTAGACATTCCTAGATACTTTATTCTTTTTGAAGCAATTTTGATGGGATTGTTTTCTTAATTTCCCTTCCTATTAGTTCATTATTAACATATAAAAATACAACTGCTTTCTGGATATTAATTTTACATCCTAATACTTCACTGACTTCATTTATCAATTAATTCTAGTAGTTTAATTATTAATTCTAGTAGTTTCTTGGTGGAATATTTGGGGTTCTCTATGTACAATATCATGTTTTCTACAAGTACAGTTTTACTTCTTCCTTTCCAATTTGGATGGCTTTTATTTCTTCTTCTTGTCTGATTGCTGTGGCTAGGACTTGCAGTATTATGTTGAATAAGAGACGTGAAAGCGTACATCCCTGTCTTTTTTGCAATCTTAAGGTGAAGGCTTGTTGTTTTTGCCCATACAGCGTGATTCTGGCAATGGGTCTGTCATATATGGCCTTTATTATGTTTAGGCTTGTTCCCTGTATTATGTTTAGGCATGTTCATTTGTTGCAAGGTATTTTTTTTTACTTCTTCCTTGAGCTCATTGACCCATTCATTGTTTAATAACATGCTATTTAGTTTCCATGTCTTTGTGTGTTTTTCAGTGTTCTTGTGATTGATTTCTAGTTTCATAGCATTGTGGTCAGAGAAGATGCTTGATATGATTTCTTAAGAAAATGATTTCTAAGAAGATGCTTGATATGATTTAAGAAGACTTATGACTTAAGTCTTCTTAAACTTATTGAGACTTGTTTTGTGTCCTAACATATGGTCTATCCTAGAAAACATTCCATGTGTACTTGAAAAGTATGTATATTCTGCTGTTTGGGGATGGAATGCTCTGAGGATATCAATTAAATCCATTTGCTCTAGTGTGTCGTTTAACGCTGCTCTCTCCTTGTTGATTTTCTGTCTGGAAGATATAGCCATTGAAGTAAATGGGGTGTTATTATCCAGACTATGACTGTATTTCTGTCGATCTCTCATTTTATGTTCATCAAGATTTGATTTACATATTTAGGTGCTCCTATGTTGGGTGTATAAATGTTTACTAGGGTTTTATCTTCTTGTTGGATTGTTCCCTTTGTCATTATGTAGTGACCTTCTGTGTCTCTTCCTATAGCCTTCATTTTAAAGTCTATTTTGTCAATATAAGCATTGCATCAGCATTTTTTTTTCCTTTCCATAAAATATCATTTTCCATCCTTTTAGTCTGTGTGTATCTTTCAATCTGTGGTGGGTCTCTTGGAGACAGCATATATATGGGTCTTATATTCATATCCATTTCAGCTACCCTACGTCTTTTGCTTTGGCATTTAAGCCATTTACATTCAAGGTCATTATTGATAGCTATGTATTTACTGCCATCTTTTTTTTAAACTATTTTCCTGTTTTTCTCTTTCTCTTTCTTTTTTAAAGAAAGCCCTTTAATATTTGTTGCTATACTAGTTTGGTATTAACAAGCTCCTTTAGCTTTTTCTTGTCTGGGAAAGTATTTTTTGCCAATTTTAAATGATAGCCTTGCTAGGTAAAGTAGCCTTGGTTGTAGGTTTGCTTTTCATCATCATAAATATTTCATGCCAATCTCTTCTGGCCTGAAGTATTTCTCTTGCGAAATCAGATGATAGTATTACAGGAGCTCCCTGGTAGGTAACTATCTGCTTTTCTCTTGTGGCTTTTAGGATTCTCTCCTTGTCTTTAAGCTTTGCCATTTAAATTATGATGTGATTCGCATAGGCCTCTTTGGGTATATCAGGTTTGGGACTCTCTGAGCTTCCTGGACTTGTGTGTCTTTTTCTTTCACTAGACTGTGGAAGTTTTCAGTCATTATTTCTTCAAATAGGTTCTTGATCCCTTGTTCACTCACTTCTCCTTCTGGTGTTCCTATCATCCACATGTTATTAAGTTTCATATTGTCCCAAAGGTTTCTAAAGTTCTCCTCATTCTTTTTAATTCCTTTTTATTTTTGTCGCTCTGCTCCGGTGTTTTCTTCTACCTTGTCTTCCAAAACACTGATTCAATCCTCTGCTTCACCTAACCTATTTTTTTATTCCTTCTAGTATATTACTTATTTCAAATATTGCATTCTTTATTTCTGACCAGTCCTTTTTTTATTGTTTCTAGGTCTTTTTTCATGCTGTTGAGTATCTTTACAGACATTATTCTAAACTCTGTATCTGATAAATCTCTTGCCTCCCTTTCATTTAGTTCTTCTTCTGGAGGATTCTCTTGTTCTTTCATTTGGGGCCTGTTTGTCTTCCCATTTTGGCTGCCTCTTTGTGTTTGTTTCTATGTATTAGGTATATCTGCGAAGACTGGTGTAGGCCTATGTCAGATGCTGCATGTGACTGGCTCTGGGTAGCCTGTCTGAAGCTATCAGTGATCCACAGGCTGTGGCTCCCTCTGCTGGGCCTGGGTGTGTGCAGAAAAAATCAAGCTGTGCACCAAGGTTGGCTTTAACCAGTACTGGGCCTGTGGAGGTCAGCTAAATTCTCAGCTCCCAGAAATCTGCTTTTAGTTGTTAAACTTAACCAAGGAGAGGACTACCAGCTGTACTCCTCAGCATCACAGCTTAAATTCTACAGGGTGGGGCAGAGTAATTCCTGTGGGCAGGGCTATTGCTTTCCCTCAGGCTGATGCCACTTGGATGGGGGGGGGCTCTGCCTGAGAAAGATGGCCTCTTTAGTAAGGGGAATGACTCAGCACAGGGATCCTACTAGCTGTTCCTTCTTGTATCTCCCCACAGCCACAGCCCCAGACTCTCATGGCATCTCTAGTCCACTCTGCCCTCCCTCTGGTGGGGTCCAGGGTAAGTGGCTGCAAAGTTTTGTGCATTGATCCTTTAAGACAGCGATCCCATACTTTTTTGGCACCAGGGATTGGTTTCATGGAAAAAAATTTTTCCATGGACTGGCAGGGTGGGGGTGGTGGTGGGGATTTGGGGGTGATTTCAGTGCATTACATTCAAGCTCACCTCCTGCTGAGTGACTGAGTTCTTAACAGGCTCGGTTTGGTACTAGTCCACGACTGCAGGTTTGGAATCCCTGCTTTAAGAGGCTCTGGGCATCTCCAGCTGTCTCCCCAATGGACAGAAACCCTGTTGCTCTTCACAGCTGGATGTTATCTGGATTCTTTTCCTGGTTCTGGTGCTATACATTGGGGAGCCCAGCTTGGGGCTTTGACACCACACTTCTCAGGGGCCACCCCCTGGCCACTGAAATAGGCCCCTGCACTTTAGCTGCTGACCTTAGGAGCCTAGCCAGCCCTCTTGAGCCTCTTCCACACTTACTACCAGTCACATTGTGGTAAAGTGGTTTCTTCTGTCTGTCCTTGGTTATAAGGCTTTTCTCCAGCTAAAGTGAGTATGTGGCTATTCAGGGTGATTTCTCTATAATTTAGTTGTAATTACAGTTTGGTTCTGAGAGAACTTTTATGCAGCTTCCACTTATGCCTCCACTATCTTGGATCTCCTTTTTTGTGTTCTTTTGTTCTAATAAACTCTAATTTGGATGCCAAAAAATGTATAAAAGCAGAGCTGTCCATAGCCTCACCTGTTCTTTCTAGCCGAGTTGCCCTTCCCCACAGTAGGCCCTGCAGTAGTTCCATAGACAACTATATGAAAACAACAATGACAATGCACTGATCAAGTTTCTACAGAATAAGGATATAATCCATCTGTGTTTTAGAAAGTCCAGTGTAGTGGGTGGACAAACAGCAGGGTAACAAGGTAGGACTTAATTACAGAAATCAAGCCAAAAAAATTGCATTAGGGCCTACATAAGAGAAAGAAAAGGGACCGATTTTTAGAGTTATTTGGAGGCAGAATCAGTAAGGTGGTAATTAACGAGGTATGGTTGATGAGAAAGAGAACATGGATGGCAGGTAGTGACTTTCACTGGCATAGGGAATACAAGTTAATTCAAGTAAAGGGTGATTTTACTGTAGGGACACACAATCATCCCCTAAACTACAGTACAGGTAGGTTTTTCATCAGAAGTGTAACCGGAAAGCCATCTAGAACCTGGGTCTCAGGGACCAGTGTCTCTCTGCATGTCTGTTCGATTCACTTTTTTTTCTTCAGATTACCTCAGAGTTTCTAATCCCTCGTAACTCCAGGATGCTCATGAACTTGGTGCCATTTGCGCTGTTACCTCAAGTACCCATCACCAATTGGTTTCTTTAGTCCCTGGGGCTACTAATTAGGAAAGGTCATAATTTCAAATCAGGCCTATTTAAAATACGTACCAATGAATTGGCTACTCTAGTCAAGTGTCCATCCCTGGTCTAAGCAGTTGCTGGTAGAGGTCACGCTATAGCTCAAATCTGAATCACCATTTACTGGTACTTACTATGCAACAAGTCTCTTGCTAACATATTTCTGAGTTCTCACAGCCATTCAGAAATAGGCCTTATCATCCCCATTTGATGAAGAGAAGCCAAGGCCTGGAGAGGTTAACTGACTTGCCTAAAATCATGTGATGTTAAGTGGTAGAGCCAGATTTGAATGTAGGTCTACCTTAGTTCAAAACACCATCTCTTAACACTTCTGGTCAAGACGGAGGCATGGGTAAACATGGCTCACCTCCTTACACAACCACAGCAAGAATTACAACTAAATTACAAAAAAAACTATCACTCAGAATCTTAAGAAATTCAAGCTGTGTGGGAATCCGACAACTAAGGAATTAAAAAAGTCACATTCATTCAGATGAGTAGGAGGGGCACAGAAGCGGAGACATGGAACAAGTGGTCCCATATCCAAGTGTGGTGGATAAAAATTGACAGGGATACCTCAGGAGCAAGTGACCCCAGTCCCATACCAGACCACTCAGCCCAGGGTTCCAGTGCCAGGAAGTTAAGTCCCCATAACTTCTGGCTGTAAAAACCAGTGGGGGTTGGAGCAGCAGAGGAAACTGTGGGGTTCTCAGATGTCTCCTCTTAAAAGGTCCGCAACAGTCTCGGAATTTACACAGACTCACTACCTCTGGGCTCCAACACCGGGGCAGCAGCTGGAAGGACATCAGAAGCATATAGGGAGAAAATGAAGTGTCTGACTTCAGGGTAAGTGCAAGGGACAGCTTCCTCCAGGACAAACCTCCAGAGGCCAGGCAGCGGCCACTGTCCTTTTTCTGAGCTCTCCCCCACACAGAGCCAGAGTAGTGGCAACGTATCTGAGTCTCCATCAACCTGGTTCACATGGATTGCCCAGCCCAGGCACTTACCTAAGGCTCCAGCTTATCCAACTTACAGGTCATTTTTATACAATAGGCCACACTACTAAGACAGAGAATCAAAAGAGCTCTACCTAATATGTAGAAACAAACACAGGGAGGCTGCCAAAATGAGGAGACAAAGAAATATGGCCCAAATGAAAGAAAAGAACAAACTCCAGGGGAAAAAAAACCCTAAACAAAATGGACATAAGCAATCTATCAGATGCAGAGTTCAAAACACTGGTTATTGCAATGTTCAAGAACTCAGTGGGTACTTCAACAGCAGAAAAAAGACCCAGGCAATAATGAAGCTTACCCTATGTGAAATAAAGAAAAATTTACAGGGAATCAACAGTAGAATAGATGAAGCTAAGAATCAAAAAAATGATTTGTAACATAAGGAAGACAAAAACATTCAATCAGAATGACAAGAAGGAAAAAAATACAAAAAAATGAGGATAGGGTAAGGAGCCTGTGGTACAACTTTGAACATACCAACATTCAAATTCATAGGGGTGCTGGAAGGAGACAAGAAAGAGCAAGAAATTGAAAACTTATTTGAAAAAATAATGAAAGAAAACTTCCTAATTTGGTGAAGGAAATAGACATACAAGTCCAGGAAGCATAGACAGTCTCCAACAAATTGGACCCAAAGAGGACTACATCAAGATACATCAAAATTAAAATGCCACAGGCTAAAGATATAGAAGGAATCTTAAAAGCAGCAAGAGAAAAGCAAGTAATTAGCTACAAAGGAGTTCCCATGAGACTGTCAGCTGATTTCTCAAAAGAAACTTTGCAGGCTACAAGCAACTGGCAAGAAGTATCAGAAATGATGAAAGGCAACCTATACCCAAGACTGCTCTTCCTAGCAAAGCTATCATTTCAAATGAAAGGGCAGATAAAGGGCTTCCCAGACAAGGTAAAACTAAAGGAGTTCATCATTACCAAGTGGTTATTATATGAAATGTTAAAGGGACTTATTTAAGAAAAAAAAGATCAAAACTATGAACATTAAAATGGCAATAAATTCACAACTATCAACAACTGAATCTAAGAAACAAACTAAGCAAACAAGCTGAATAGATACAAAATCATAGATATGGAGATCATTTGGAGGGTTATCAGTTGGGAGGGGAAGGGGAAGAATTCAGGCAAAGGTGCAGGGATTAAGAAGTACGAATTGGTAGGTATAGGGTAGCCATGGGGATATAAAGTACAGTGTGAGAAATGGAGTAGCCAAAGAACTTACATGCATGACCCATGGACTTGGACAATGGTGTGAGGATTGCCTGAGGAAGTGGAGGATAGTGGGAGGTGGGGCAAAGACGGAAAAATTGGGACAACTGTAATAGCATAATCAATGAAAAAATATAGGGTCTGGCATAAATAATACCCCTCCTTTATTATAAACTCTTTTATTACAAAATCATAAGTATGTAATTCTGTAACATAACAATATCACGCTCAAGCACACCATATGACATTTTAGGTGAAATGTTCAAATTAAAACTAGAAATTATTATCATGTTATTACCCTACCAACCACACTTAAGCAGGCCGTACTTCTGCCAGGCTCTGTATATTAAAATAAAAAACACCATCTCTAAATGGTGTTCATTCAATAGGAACTATGTGTGAAAACATTAGGAAATGGCTGGCATCTCTAATATATCTGGACTTGCACATTCTGAATTTAAGGTAGAATAGGGAGTTTATGTCAAGATGGAAATCTAGAATGGAGAAAAACTCAGGATTCATTGAAATTATGAAGTCAAGGGAAGAGAAAGAATTAAAAATTGCCACAGGCAGAATCCCAATTGCCACAGGCCCTGGGTTGTAAGGGCCAGGGGGAAACAGGCTCATGAAGAATGAGAACAAAGAGTAAGAAGCAAAACCAGGAGGGAAATGCATCATGGAATATAATGGTGAAAAGATTTCCCTGAAAAAGGATATTAAAGAGTCTGTGCATGGCAAAATTACTGAGATCTACATTTTACTTAAATTTAAAAAAATACTTTTACATAAACAGATAAAAACATTTTGGGTTTCTTTATAAAAAACAGAAAAAATAAGATTTTCTAAAGCTCACGATGTGAAGCAGTTAAACTTAACTTCTAGGATATATCACATCATAAATAATCACTTGAACATGCTCACCTTAAGTATACTTAAGCATATTACCTAAACATATGAGAAAATATTTTTACAGAATTTTTCAGTAGATTTCAACAGACAATAAACACTGCATCTTCTTATTTATCCTTCATCAAAGAAGTAGATTCAAATTCATTAACATTTGCAAAAATGGGAATGCCAGTAAAAGTATAGTAAATGATTTGCCTGAAAATCACGTTAAGTAATTTTTATGTCAGTAAAGGAACTGAAATCACTTGTCTATATTAAGACTGCATATTGATTTTGTTTTATAATTTGGGAAAAAAGTAAAAAAGCAAATCAAAACAAGCCAGCAAATCAATGGCTTATATAAAGAAATCCAACATAATTTTTAATGAAGGTAAACCATTCCCTTCAATAATTGTCTCATTCGGAGAAAGACATCAAAATTTAAACAGTACCTTATTATGACAACCGGATTTTTCAGTCAGGTCAGGAGACTGAGACCTGTTTCTGGTAGTAGGCCACTCTTCTCCAATCAAAGATGTCCTTAGGGAGACCTTATTTAACTGCTGTATGTACAAGAAGAGCAGAAACTGTAGGGTATCCACTGAAAGCTGTCCAAGAAGAAAATAAATAATGAACACCGGTCCTGAAATCACATAACTCACTAGTCTACAACTAAACAGACATAGTAAAAAAAATTCACAACAGTTTGCTGATCCTGGGAAGACAAATATAGAAACATTGCTAGCATTTGATATGTCTCTCAAACCCAGATGTAGCAGTTTCTAAAACTAATTAAAATGGTGACAAAAGGAAACTTGACTTGGGGTAGTGAACACACAATACAATATACAGTTGATGTGTTATAGAATTGTACTCCTGAAACCTATATAATTTTATTAAGCAATGTCACCCCAATAAATTCAATTAAAAATACGTAAATAAACTAGTTAAACTGGAGTCACCTTCTCAGAAAGCTATGTAGCATCTATAGTCACAGATATTCTTTCCCAAAACTGATGATGAAGAAAGGAGTACATACTTCTTTTTTTTTCTTTTAAAGATTTTATTTATTTATCTTTAGAGGGGAAGGGAAGGAGAGAGGGAGAGAAATATCGATGTATGGTTGCCTCTCGTGCATCCCCTGTTGGGAATTGGCCTGCAACCCAGGCATGTGCCCTGACTGGGAATCGAACCACGATCCTTTGGTTCGCAGGCCCACGCTCAATCCACTGAGCTACACCAGCCAAGGCAGTACATACTTCTTAAAAGTATATTATTTCAGAAGTTTACAGTTTTTTTTTAAAACCCTTAGCAATGTGACTAAATAAATAAACAAATGGAAGAAGGGAATTTAGTTAAGACACAGAGGTCAGTTAACCTAAGGTTCACACACAGACTTATTAAGAGAGTTTAAAATATCAGTGCAACACCTAAAATTGTATGTAATTTTTTCAATGTGTGTGCATTTTGCAGGGAGCTGATGTCAAATTTTCATCGAATTCTTACAGGAATGTTTGACTTAAAAATGACTGGTCTAATGGAGTTTATAAGTCATTTCTTATTTGAAGGGTGTGGTTTGAAGCTCAGGTTTTAAAGCTCATGATTATCCTCATAGATGCATTCCTTTCCATACACATTTAGGAAAGGCAAAAAAAGTAAAGTAATAAACCTGGGACTATACACTTATGTTCATCCTGATTCCCAACCTGGCTAAAAATTGCTACTGTTAACAAACTTAAAAATATAGATTCATAGGATCACCTAGACCTATTCAATCAATTGTCAATGTAGAGCCCCATAAATCCATGTATTTTCAAAAATTTTAATTTCTTATTTAAATTCTTTGAGATAACTAGATTCACGTGAAGTTGTAAGAACTAAAAGCGAAATCCTATGTACACTTTACCCAGTTTCCCATCTTGCAAAACGGTAATACATTATTACAACCAGGATATTAACATTGACAATCAAGATACAGAACATTTCCATCAACACAGAATCTTTCATGTTGCCCTTTAATAAATAAATCCACTTCAAGAATACTGCATAAACAGAATCATATAGCATGTAAACTTTCGGTGTTGGCTTATTTTAACTCAGCATAATTCCCTAATTTTACTCATATTTCCATTGAATAACTGTATGTTACATTGTTATTATTCCTTCATATACCTGCTTCCCCAGGAGACCACAAGATCCTTGTCTTTTTCATTTTTATATTTCTAACAAGAATAGAATCTAGCACATAGTAAGCATTC
This sequence comes from Carollia perspicillata, assembly GCA_004027735.1. NCBI lineage: Eukaryota > Metazoa > Chordata > Mammalia > Chiroptera > Phyllostomidae > Carollia > Carollia perspicillata. Next base: position 16,483 of record PVKM010011216.1, read on the forward strand.
CTCTACTGTGGCTAATGCATAGTAGGCACTCAATAAATATTTGATTAATGAATAACTGTAAGGCCCTTCCCCTCTCGGTTGCTTGCCAAACTTTTTTCAATTCCTGAAACCTTGTTTATATATTACCCCATGTAGCGGAGACCGGCTAGATGCTAATACCTTTTCTTTTCTTCCCGGGCACACAATCAGATGGCATTTCCAAGCCTCCCTTAAAGTTAGCTATGGTATAACGGTGTTATAGTCAATTAAATGTGGGTGGATTTTCACATACCATTTTCAAGCTTCCCAAAAGAAATGGAAGGACAGGAAGAGAAGGACAATGAGGCCCTAGTGGACAAGGCTGTGACAAACTGTATTATATTTTCAACTGTTTATTTCCCTATCCTTCAAGAGGCTTACATGAACCATGGGATTTTCCTTACCTCCTGTGAGGTAGTACCTTCCCCTGTCATTGATTTTAGGCATGGATATATGACAAAACGTGAGCCAATGGAATGAAAGTAGTCACAGTTTATGTTATATATCTGAGCAAAAGTTTTAAGAGACATCATGAGTTTCCTCCTGCTCTATTGCTCTTCCCTTCTGTCCCAAGAATAGATGATCTACACAGAAACTGTTTCTTCAGCCTGGGTCCTCCAAATAAGAATACATAGCCAAAGCACAGCCTGGAAGAGAGCCATAGCTAAGGTGCAGCCTACAAATAAAATAAGTAAGAAATAAACCTTTGCTACTGCAAGCCACTGGAATGGCATTTTTTGTTTTTAACTGTAGCAAAGCTGACTAATATAACAGTGGCTCCAAAAGACAGAAGAAGCCCAGATCTCTCAGTCACTGCTTGGACAACAGCAGCCTAGAGATGCCCTGTGTTGCACGGTTGCATAAATGAGAGAAATAAACTGTTTTGTGTAAGCCACTGAAATGCTGGACTGCTTGTTACTGTAACTAGCCTATTCTGATGAATATACTTTCTCTGTGAAGTCCCTTCCGATCATCAGAATCAATCACTTTCTTCTCTATTTCTGTATTTTATGCATAATTTTATTACCAGACATTTCACACTATGAAATAGCGCTTTTTTGCACACCAGCTTCCCCTAATAGTCTACGAGCTCCATGAAGCCATGAAAGCAGAAATGCTGTTCTAATCTTTGAATCCCCGCACACAACAGATGCACACTTAAAAACAGTCAGGTGGTTCATACCAGTGTCATAAGCACTCACTGACCTCAAAACACTTTTAACGTCAATAAAAGTATTTCCTTCTTTCAATTACAGGGTTTCTGTAACATTATTACTTTGGAAGCAGGTGAATAAGGATTGCTAAGGACTAATTCATTAAATAACACCAAATTGGAACTGCTAAAATCCAAATGGTGCTTTGGGATTACAATAGTCATTAACCTAAAACCATGCACTGTACAGCTAGTATGTACATAAAAAATTAAAAAGTTTACTTCCCAAAGTAATTAAACACATACATATACATACAAATCCATACCTGATTTCTCTGCTTTTCGACTTCATCCTCAGATGTGCAACTAGACAGAATCTCAGACCACTCCAGACGCTCCTCCGGTGTCTTCACTGCAAGACTATCAAAGATTTCAAAGTAAAGCCATGCCAGATCCTTAGCCAACTGCAGCTTCCCACATGCAATGTGCCTCCAGGTTGACCAGTATAGGCGTGGGTAAGCTCCCTCTGTGGCCCGGGTTCGCACATAGGTGGATATCTTCCTGAGGTAGTGAAGACTGAACTTGGATGGTGGTGGGACTTGTAAGGCGCCCACTATAAAGGGTTCTGCTTTCACCCAAAGGAGAACTCCGGACTGATCCATATTGTCTCTAAGGACATCTGTGTAAAAAGGCTTCTTTGCATACCTAGGAGACAAAGTTTCTTCACAAACTGATTTGAGACAAAACTCATTTATACATTTTCTTGTAAAGTGACCCCTCCCTTAAGTAGTTGTTTTTAAATGTACTATATCATTTTAAAAAGCAGATCTAGCTCATTAACCAAGTGCAGAATAGATTTTTTTGGTCAGTTCTCATTACAATCTATTTAAGCAAGAAAAATTTTGTGATAAAACTAAATTATTTTATTAAATTGTTTGAAGTGGTTGTTTTAGGAAAAGTGTGTAAGTTCATAAGGTATGAATTGGGGAAAAGAAGAAATGGGAAAAAGAGTCATGCTATCACAAGAAATCTTACTCTGCTGTGAAGGGGAATACTAGTCAAAATTAAGGGAATAAAACTTCAGAGTCAAATCACTTACACATAAGGATGATTGGTTAAAGATTTGGACGTGTTAGCTGACCATATAAACTCAATATAAAGGTACTAACACAAGATGGCAGAAGGTGCCCATGTAAATGTAGACTTCAAAAATAGATCAAGGAAAGTTAAAGTTATTCTTAGTAACAGGTATAATCTATTAGGTTCAGGTGCAATATTTTTAGATTTTGTTTGTTGTTTGTTTGTTATAACAACAATATATACTTTTTATGAAATATTTATAAAATATCTAAACATAGAAAAGGAGAAAATCACCCACAGTCCCACCACCAAAAAGAAACTAATTAATATTTTATTGTACTCACTTTTCTGTTTTTCTACACATAGAATGGATGTTAGTTTTTGAATTTTCATAGTTGTGATAACACCATATATACAATTCTGTATTATTTTAAAAGCTTCATAGCACTCTAAATAAATGTATCCCAGCTTATTCGACTGTTCCCATTTTTAGACATTTAGTAGGCTTAAAATTGTTCAGAAAAAAACGATATAGGCAAAATACTGATCACTGTTAAAGATGGGTCATGAGCAGTGGGGGTCCTTTACCTATTTTAATTTATGTTAAAAATTTCCATTATAAGAAGTTTAAGTATTTTCACTGTCACAAATAATGCTATAACACCACCTTTCTGCATATTTTCTACATTAGGATTATTTCCCAGGAGAAAATTTTCAGATGTGCATTTGTAAAATAACTGACAATTCTGAAGCTCCTCACATATAGTTCCACTGCTTCCCAAAATGATTGTATGAAATTGCACCTTCACTTGACCCAAGGTACTCTTTTCACCGAAAACTCCTTGCATTAAGTAACATCACTTAATAAGACCTCCCTTGTATGACTGATTAAAAATGCTTTGTTATTACTACATTCTGTATTTGATTCTGAGAAAATTCTGATTCTTTGGGGAATTATCTGTTCAAAAAATAATTGACATCAGTTGAGTGACTACTATGTGCCAGGTAGCATGCTAAATATTTTTCATCCTTCACCTCTTTTCATCAGCACAACCACTTGGAGATTAGTATGATTATCTCATTTTCGGGCGAAAAAATGGAGGCTCAGAAAAGTTAAGTTACCCAAAGTCCCAAAGCCCGGGACTGCAATTCAAGTCTGTCTGACACGAGAACTCTGTTGCTTACAAATGTTCTTTAAGAACTCAGTTTTGGGAAAAATCTCTCAAAAATGGGAGTGGATCCAGACAAGACTTACCAGAATGAATGGCTTCAGACATGAGGCCATATACGGCCATGTTCCAAGTGGATGAATTGGGAACAGGAACCCAAAGGAAGGGTGTGAGAGGGGAGATGGCAGCTGTTTTCAGATATGGGAATGGTTTAGCATGGTTCTGAGTAAAACCACACGATGAAGTTACCTGAAGAAGATCTTAGTTCCCCCCCAAACGGAGACAGGCTGCTCTGTGAGATTCCGAGCTCCTGTGTCTAAAGGGTGCCATCAAAAGCCAGAGATCCTGGAGATGAATCCTCTTTATTAACTCCGGGACTCGGGAGGACTAAATTCGTACACAAACTTAAAAACTGGAGCTTTTTCCTTCTTCAAAGATTCCCCCGGGGTGCGCTGGGAGCCGGGTTTTTCAGGTGGGGAGATGAGAGGGAGGTCCAAGGCGATCCTCCAGAAGGTTCGCCACCTTATCGGGTGCTGTCCGGGGTAAGAAGCTGCGTGGGCCGCCCGAACGCTCTACTGGACTTCGGAGAAGCCTCAGCTGACAGGGTCCCATGACGACCGAGACCTGCCGAGCGCAAAGGCAGCCTCCCCACTCGGAGCCTGAGGCGTGACAAGCCCACCCTTCCCTCCTCGGCGCTGGTCTGTGAGCGGTTACCTGCAAAGGAAGGCGTCGCTCCATCGCGCACTTTTCCTAGCGCCGCCGCCGCCGCCGCGCCCTGCTCGCCCGGCCCGCCTCTCGCCCGCCGCCGCCGCCGCCGCCGCCGCCGCCGCCGCGCACACTGCGCAAGCGCGCGGCTTCGCACCACCGACACTGAACACCAAATTGCTAGAGCGGCCGACCGTTTCGCTACAGGTCTGAGAAAAATTTGGCGGAAGCTAATAAGCTCCCTGGATGCTCCAGGCCACACAGGGCTGCCTTCCAGTATCGAGCCCTTCAACTCAGGGGAGTGGGAAGTTTTTGGTTGCTCCACAAAACTGTGGGCAGACAATAACTGCTGGAAAGGTCAGCACGCTTTGATCAGTAATATCAATAACGACAGTTTATATTTTAGGGTGCTTACTCTGGGTTGGACACCTTTATGTTTATTATTTCAGTCTTCCCAAGAACCTTTTAGGTTGAGTACATTTGTTTTATTGCTGAGAGAACTAGGGCGTGGAGGAGTGACAGTAATACACCCCTAGGGGCACACAACAAGACTCCAGCCAAGACACAAATCCAGGCCTTCATGAAGCTCTCTTCGATTCTGTCCAGCAGCAGACATCACTCCTTCCTTTAAACCTCCATTTCATGACTTTTAGCCATTTCCTGCTTTCTTAGTTCGTTTATTGTCTCTCTAGGTATGGGAGATGCAAAGGTAAAAAGACCATAAAATGCAATTAGTTTCTCTTTCACAGAGCTTCGCTCCTCTAGTAGGCATCTTTCTGAAAGCATAGCCTTATCTTTCTTTGAATTCTGCATGAGTCAAGGAGTAAAGTGCGGTGGCAATCTACTCAAACAGATGTAGGTTATGATCTGCACCACTAAGCAGCTCAGTGACCTTGAGCACATTCTCTCTATGTCTTTGTTTTCTGCAACAGCGATTATTTGTTGAGCTTCTCTGTGTGCCTGGCATACTACTAGGCACTAGGATTACAGAATTAAACAAAACAGATAAAAGGTCCTTGCTTTGTTGGGGTGCATATTTTAATAAGGGAGAATGGATAATACATATTAAGGAAATAAAATAGGACAACATCAGAGAGTGATTATTGGGGGAGGGAGTCGGTGTTAACAGTGAGCTAAGGCCTGAAGAATAAGGAGCCAGCATACAAAGATCACAGTCAAAGCAACATTTACGTATCGCTTTAAGGTACCTTCTATACAGCTAAGAACAGAACAATCACTTTCATGCTCTGATAAAACTGGCATTCCAGTGTACCTGAGTATGGGAGGCAGGGATGGAAACGATAAAATAAAGCAAGGTGGTGTAAGAATAAGGGATTCAGCAGGGGCCATTTTTGATTGGTTGATCAGGGAAGTCTTTTTTGAGGTGGTGGCATTTTAGCTGATTATTTGTGTTTAAAAAGGAGTCACCCACATGAGGATCTGAGAGAAGAGTGTTTAAAGCAGAGAGAGCACAGCTAGAACAAAGGCCCTAGGCAGAAATGAGCTTGGTGTATTCAAAGAGGAGAAAGGAATGCAGTTTTGCTGGAATATGGTAAGGAGTATATTGACTGAGTGAATGTACATATCACATAAGGTTTTCTTTAACAAAAATTTTCCAGCATTATTGAGACATATAAGGTTTTACAATCTATGATAAAGAGTTTGGATTTTATTCTAAGTGCAATAAAAAGCTATTTGAGGCATCTAAGCAGGGGAATGATATGATCTGGTATGTTTGTAAAAAATCATGCTGGTGGGATGGGCAGGAGTGAACACGAGATATTAAGAATGCTGGCAGGGAGACCAGTTAGCCAGGTGGGGGATGATGTGACTTAGCCCAGAAAGGTAGTGGAAAGCAGTGGACAGATTCGGGCTATAGTTTATAGGTAAACATTTAGATAGGGGATGCAACACAGGAATCAAGGAACACATCTAGAGGTTTGTCCTGAATGAGTTTTGTGGTGCGTTTACTGACATAAGCAAAAGTAGGCGGAGGCGTGGGGAATCAGAGTTCTTATAACTAATAATAGTTACTCACTGCGTTTTTACTACGTGCCAGACACTGTGCTGAACGGTTTAAAGATTTTTCTCCTATTAAAATGTCACATAGTGCCCTGGCTGGAGTGGCTCAGTGGATTGATTGCGGTCGGCAAACCAAAAGGTAGCCGGTTGGATTCCAGTCAGGGCACATGCTTGGGTTGCTGGCCAGGCCCCTAGTTGGGGGCCTGCGAGAGGCAACCAGTCAATGTATCTCACACAAGATGTTTCTCTCCCTCTTTTTCTCCCTTCCTTCCCCTCTCTCTAAAAATAAGTAATTTTAATACATCTTAAAATATAAATAAAATAAATAAATCTTTTTAAAAAATGTCACAACACTGCCAGTAAACACATTAAATCAGTAAATAAAGAAGATTAGGCTCAGACTGGTGGGCAAGAAGCTTAGGCTCACCGCTAGTAAGTGGTGGAAGCTGGATCCGAACGTCAGTCCGTCCACCTCCACCAGCTCTTCTCTGTTAAACCGAGACCATTTCTCCCTGAGCTGCCAGGAGAAAGTAAAATAAGAGCTCCTGAGTAGGGCGTTCGCAGCACCAAGGGCTTGGAGTGTTTGTCCCTGCCCATTTCGCCCTGGTCCCTTAGCCCCCGCAACCCGCAAGTAGTTCCATATGAATGAAATTCCGAGACTGGTAAAGGGGATCAAACTTGCCTCCCACAATTGGTCAGAACTGAAAGAGAAGCCTCGTGATTGGGCGAAAGTCAGAGGAGGCGGGTTGGGTATCTTCTTGTACCTCAGATACCCTCTTGGGGCACTAATTTCCCCTCGCTCTTTTACGTAGTTTTCTACGACTCGCGGGGGCTGGGGCAGAGCGGATTCCTGTGGCGGCGCGACTATCTGACGTTCCCCCTTCTAATTGGCTAGAAAGTGCGACTGCAGTTCTGAAGCCTAACTGGCTGCCCGAGCCGCCTGGAAGGTGAAGTGTACTGCGGTGATTGGCTGCGCGGAGCCGGCCGCGTGTGATGTCCCGAGCAGAGATTGGCTTTCCTCTGCTAGGGGCTTCTCTCACCGGGACAGGGGACTCCCGGGAAGTGGATTGGCAGAGGAGGGGGCCGGTTTGCGTCGCTCCAGACCCAGTAGAAGACCCCGGCGCACGGCTGCTTTTCAGGGCCCGGTGGGCAGGAGAGCCGACGCGGCGGCTGCAGCTGCAGACACATTGAGGAGTGTGTGGGACAGGGGCCAGCATAGGGGCTGGCACGAGAAACCATGGCCCCGCAAAACCTGGGCACCTTCTGCCTGTTGCTGCTGTACCTTATCGGGGCCGTGATCGCCGGGTGAGGAACGGGCATCCGCGCGGCCCGGGGCTCTTGAGTCAGTTCTGGCTGGGAGAGCCTGAAGGAGGAGGAGGGGGCGTTGCTATGGTGAGACGGCAGGGCGGAGAAGTGGATCGTGTGGACCAGGTTGTTGGGGTGGAGAGGAGAGCAATGGGTGACACGAGTGACAGAGACTTACTTAGAGCCAGAGGTCTTATAGAGCTAGATTTGTTGGGAGGGGTAGGAACTGGATGCAGTGCCAAACACAACGCGGGGGACGGCGGGGGTCTGTTGAGCTGGAGAAAAGGTCTATATAATGTTAAGCCTGCAATGAGCCATTGGGGAGTTGACGTTAAAGTAGGTAGGTTAGTGCCAGGCTGACTGAGGAAGTGAGCAGAACAGGTAGGGAAGTCTTGTTGGGACTGAAGGAAATTAAATTGAGGGGAAAAAAGGCAGACCCTTTGGAGCGCCCTTGTACAGCTTCTTGAGATTTTGAGCCTAAGCTGTCATCATGGCTGTCTCTCTCCGTGGTACATTTTGAGAAGCTGAATGGTATTATGAGCCAGAAAAGCATTTCACCAACAGGTAGCAGACCAGGATTCTAGCCCTCCTACCCCCACCACACTTATGAATTATGTGACCTTGAAGGAACCACCTAAATTCACATCTGTAATATGAGGAGAACAATGTGTCCCCTGTGTGAAGGGAGTAGGACCACCTGAACTCTTGAGGATCCTTCTAGGCTTTAAGATTCTATAAACCCCGTCACCACAGGATGTGATATGCCAGGCTTATATTTTAGAATGTGGGGAATAGTAAGGTATTAGTTTCTAACAATTAATTGATCTAAATAGAGAAAGTCTTACCTAGCAGAGCTTCAAAATTTTCTTAAAGGCTTTCCCCCTGTGCATATATGCTTAAACTTTGTTATGTTTTCTTGTAAAACATCTTGACTTAAAAAAAAATTAACTTCTCCTAGGTCATGCTTTATTGTTTTTGTTAGTACTTTTTACACTTAAAGCAATAAGTACACTAAGGTGTTTAAGCAAAATGTCAGTATGAATATTGGTAATAATGTAGCTTTATAGCCTCTGTTGGTGTGGCTTGGTTGGACATTGTCCTGCAAACCAAAAGGTCGTGGGTTCAATTCCCAGTCAGGGCACCTGTCTGAGTTGCAGGTTCAGTCTGGTTGGGGGCTGTACAGAAGGCAACCAATCGATGTCTCTCTCATATCAATGTTTCTCTCCCTTTCTTTCTCATTCTCTTCCCCTCTCTCTAAAATCAAAAATTAAATTTAAAAAATTTTCACTTTTAAAAATGTATTATATAACTCTTTCATGACGTATCCTTTCCTGCTCACTCCACAGGAGAGATTTCTATAAGATCTTGGGGGTGCCTCGCAGTGCCTCTATAAAGGACATTAAAAAGGCCTACAGGAAACTAGCCCTGCAGCTTCACCCTGACCGGAACCCTGATGATCCACGAGCACAGGAGAAATTCCAGGATCTGGGTGCTGCTTATGAGGTGCGTCAGGAGAAAGGATAAAGCATGAATAAAACTTACAGCTATAGAAAAGACTTTGTAACATGGGGAAGCACTCTCTTCTTTCAAGCCATTTCGTTTTAAAAATAGACAATAGATAAAAGTAAAAGTAATATTTGATGCTATATTGTACATTAATGTCTATAGATGCCATTTCCTGCCTTTTTCATATTAACATTTGGTTTATTAAAGAGAGTAACGTTGAAAAAGATGATTGAAAGGAAGTTAGACTGATAGGTTGGTAAATAGATTAATAATCATCAGTTGATCAGTTTGGGAGCTGGAGACAGAAAAATCTAAATGAGGATTGCAGATCTGCATGCCTGTATGGACCAGACAAATAACATTCAGGGCAGGTATAAGATAAAGCATGACAGTGGACATCCTGCTTCCCATCTTGGGAATCAATAGGGATTGATGAGGACTGTGACACACTGAAGCCTTCTAGACCCATTTCGAGGCAGCAGCTGTTGTTTGGTCCCATCCAGTTTTGGCCATATACAAGTGCAATCACTGTTGCCAGATCATTTAATATTTCAAGAGAAGTAGAAATCCAGGTGACTAATTCAATTTTAAAATTTCATATTCGTGCAGATCAAACAAAACAGCTGTTGTTTGAACTTGCAACCTGTACTCTAGCAGTCAGAACACTTTCCTGTGTGCCATCTCGTTCACTCTTCGCCAGGACACCATGAAATATAGTAGGGCTGGGCAGAGTCTTACTCTCGTTTTTCTTTTTCTTTGATAATTTTAACAACACTGAGGAATACTTATTGAATGCTTAATAAATCATTTACTATTTGAAAACGTGTTAGACATAGAACCTTTCAACACTAGGGTAGAAAAATTTTACAAATAAGCTATTGATATTTTTTATATCTATTAATTTAGGAGGTAACTGTTTTGCATGTGTTGCAATTCACCTTTTCTCTAGAAATAGAAAAAGAAATCAGTGGTTTTATTTTTGTTAAGCTTTATTGAGATATAGTTGACAAATAAAACTGTAGTATCTTTAGTGTTCATCATAATGATTTGGTATACATATACATTGTGAACGGGATCCACTCATCCAGTTAACACATCTATCACCTCATGTATGGGGGGGTTTGGTGAGGATATTTTAATTCTGCTTTCTTAGCAAATTTCAATGATACAGTATAGTGTTATCAACTCTAGTCATCATTTATTTCCATTTTCTAAAAGGGCACAGAAAATAATTGAACTCTAAATGTCATGGAGCTAAAACTTCTGAATTCGAGTCAAATTTCTATATAGTGAGAAGGCTAGAAGCAAATCTGAAAAATATTAATAGTGGAAAAAATCCAAAGGAAGGGATCACATGGCCTCCTTGATTAAGAAGTGAACAAACTAAAGCAGAGACTTATACCTAGGTGAAACCTAGAGCTACTGGGGTCCCCCTTTCTTCTCTTGGTACCTTCAAGGATTCTGTGGGATCCAAATTTCTAACCTCAGGCCCACAAACTTGAGAGGGTTGGTGGACCCTCTTACATTATATGTAACATTTTGTTTCTTGTTGACAATATGGATTCCATATTTTTGTACTATATTTCCCATGAATATTCTCATTGTTTGCTAGGAATTGAATACCCAAAAATATTTTCTAAGAACGCTATTGCTATAAATTTACCAAGCTGTTTAAAGAATCTATCATGTTCTTTAGCCATAATCTAGGCAGGTTCATTTATGAGATTACAATTTATTTAACTCTTAAGAACCTTTCTAAGTCACAAGTTCAATTTTGTTGTTGTTGTTTGTTTTCTTTTTTGTGTCATTCACTTGATCGCTTTTGTATCTTAGAAAAATTAGATCTGTAAAGTTGAAGAGTGAACACAAATCCATCTTTTCTACTGAGCTGGGGTTACTGCATTTTAATTAGTTAACACTCTGTGTTGTTGGGCAATCAACTAATAATCTTTTTTTATTTCTTTTGGAAGTAAAATAGTTTCTAACACCATAGGATAAAATTGTGTTCCTTAGACAGAAGAAAAGTAAGGAGGAAGTGAATGATAATAGATAACTTGAAAAGTAGTTTTGGGAGAGTTATAGAAGCCTCTCATGTCCAAAAAAATAACTGACTAAAAAGTAACCTTTGTTTGGGGGTTTTGAAATGGTCTTCCTTATAGATCCAAATGTAGGGTTCATTTCTTTTTTTTAAGATGAGATCAGAGAAGTAGATTTGCAAGTGGAAATATTGGAAATCCAAATTGCACGATAATGTCTTTTGTTGTTGTTTTTAAAAATGAACTCTTGCCCATTTCTGCTTTTCCAAAGTAGCTACTTATTTTTGAGGATATTTACCAAAACATCCCTTCCTCTCCTGGTCTATCATAGTGACTTTAGTCCAATACTGTAGTCACTTCTGGGCTAACGCATTTGTCTTTGCTTTTAAGAATGCTCATTTTCAAAGCCCTGGATGGTGTAGTTCAGTGGATTGAGTGTGGGCCTGTGAACCGTGTTCGATTCCTAGTCAGGGCACATGCCTGGGTTGTGGGCCAGCTCCCCAGTAGGGGGCATGTGAAAGGCAACCACACATTGATATTTCCACTGTTTTTCTCCTTCCCTTCCTCTCTGAAAATAAATAAAATCTTTATGAAAAAAGAATGCTCATTTTCACCTACACTCAAATTTTTTTACTCTTCTAAATATATTTTAAATGTTAGTAAATGTTTTCTGGGCCCCTTGCACATCGTTTAGGCCTTGAGCCATACGGCAATCAGGTCTTCCCTTTCTTTTGCTGAGTCAACAAGCCCCATCTACTTCCACCTCTCTTCTTCTGAGCCAGCTCAGGTATGGGTTTGCGGTAACTTCTCCTTCAGTCTGCTATTCAAAGAGGAGTTGAAAATAGCAAGGAAGGAGTATATATTTATTTAATTTTCAAAGGTGTGTGTGTTCATATACTTCAGATTGCTCTAAATAGACAAGAAGCTTTTTATTTTGGGGGGAAGGAAAATTGTGAAGAGTATGGAAGCTTATTTTATTTTTACATTCTTTAGTGTTATGTGTGGAATGGGCCCAATGAGAAAGCATATGCCTTTGACTGCATGTAGTTTTCAAAAACCATTAAAATTTCAAAAAGTCTTTTCAGGCTGTGAAATTGACCTTGAGCAACCTTCACAGAGCAGTGTCCCATTTTACTCTCTGCAGTTTAAACATGGGAGATCATGAACTTAATTGTGTACATGGCAGATGGCATTCTTTCACAAGTGGATTTCTACATACCCACCAAAATGAAAAAGGAGGGTCAGTCGTTTGATTCCCTTGATTTGTCAGCCTCCTAGTGCGTACATGTTGGGGGAGGAGGGCATGGAAGGCCGTGTGGGCCTGTGAATTTTAAGACTGTCCTAATTTACGGTTTCTGGCACTAATGACAGTCCGTCATAGACATGTCCTTGTTTGTAGTTTAGAGAGAGAACGTAGCATAGTGGTCGATAACATGAGCACTGGAGTCTCACTGCATGGAGGTACACCTGATGATTTCTTCTCACCTCTTTCCTGTTACTGCCCTCACCGTCATTGTTAATCTCAGATACGATTTTTATGGGACTAGGTAAGTTTGGATACATTTAAATGAAAAATGTAAATTGAGCAGTCTGGAAATTACAAAATGAAAAATGCATCAAAGAATTTAGTCAGCGAAAGAAGAAACCTTATAAACATTCCTAATATTGTACGTAATGAAAACTACATTCACTAAAATCTTAGACACAGTATCAGAATTTTTAAAAAACCGTAAATATGAATGCACCTTATCTGAACATTACCAACTCGTGATCCTTTTCGTCCCCAGGTTCTGTCAGATAGTGAGAAGCGGAAACAATATGATACTTACGGTGAAGAGGGGTTAAAAGATGGTCATCAGAGCTCCCATGGAGACATTTTTTCACAGTATGTAATGTACCCATCTGCAAAACAGTAGTGCCTAACAGTGCATCACTTAGTGATTATTAAACAATGATTCTTGCTCCCTTGTTCAGAAGCTTTTGACGAAAAGTGCAACTCAACTGATCCTTGACTGAAAGGTCAGTCATCATCTTCCCTGTGGGAATGTACTTTCCCATTTTCACAGAGCTCCACAAAAGGCAGGTAGCGCTGAAAGGGCTGTTAGTCTAGCCACCTGTGTCAGGCAAAGGAACCTTGACAATGTTGCAGGGGAGATACATGTTGGAAACTAGTTCGTCCTCATCTCCTTGCTGTCTTAGCATTTGCAAACCGTTTAAAGAGAAAAGTCATTCTTGTAAGCAGAAAGAGAGAGATTCCTACTTCCATACCTAGAACTGCCTCTCTTTCATCCTGTCAGCACGAGGACAGTTATGGTAACCAGTGTTCAGGGGAGGAATTAGGGTAGAGGCTCTTATTTCCTGCTGTGAGGTGGCTTTCTGGAAGTGCTGAGTGGCTGGAATAATAAACACCTTTCCTTCCCATTCTGCAAACCCCTCTTTGTTGAGCACTTAAATTTCCATATGCTCTAGTAATGCCCAATATTAGGAGAGCTTAATTTAGGGTTTTGAGTCAAGTTATAAACAAAGTAGCCCTGGCTGGAGCGGTTCAGTGGATTGAGTGCTGCCTGCGCACCAAAAGGTCACCAGTTCAATTCCCAGTCAGGGCACATGCCTGAGTTACAGGCCAGGTCCCCAGTAGAGGGCACTCGAGAGGCAAACACACACTCCTGTTTCTCTGCCTCTCTTTCTCCTTCCCTCCTCCTCTCTCTAAAGGTAAATAAAACTTTTTTTAAAAAAAGTTATAAACAAAATAATGTTTGAATATGCATTTCTGTGAGGAGAGGGTTTATGACTTTCTTCAGATTCTCAAAGGATTTTGTGTACCCTTCTCCAAAAGATGTTAAGAGCCACTGTTTCATACAACAGTGTTTGGGGGTGACAGTAGATTTTCAGGACTTGTGGAGGTGTGTGAGTAAAATGATTAGGAAATCTTTTCTTCCCAAGGGTTGATTTGGGTTTTTCCTGCCAGGGCACATCCTGCTCCCCTTCACCGTTGAGAAGTGATCCCCAGGGAGGCCAGAACAGAAACAAACCTTGTTTGTACTCTCTGTCCCCACCCCCCCACCAGCAAATCTTCTCTCTCTGCTTTTATTTAAGATTCAGGGACTCTATTCACCAAGGTTGGTTGGCAGGGAAGTTTTATAGTTGGCATCACCACTGTGCTAGCATCTGAGGCTTAATAACACCAACAATTAACATTAAGATTAGAACACCTGCACAGCTGGAGGTCACTGTTTGTATTAATCTCTAAGAGATGCCTCTGTTACTTACAAAAATTAGATTTGATTTTGCAGAAACCAGAACTTCCTTTTCCTTAAGGCTTAAAATTTTACTAAGGCGGATGCTTATTAAATTTATTTAATTATGTACCCAAGATGTTTGTACAGAACAGCAACTTTCACAAAAGTTAGTCTAAAAAGCATACAAAATGAATGTTGCAAATGTTCAAAATGACCATTAGGTTCAGCATAATGTGGTTTATATATTCTATACCCTTTCTCAGTAATCCCATTATCTATTGATACTTCTCAATATTAAAACATTTCATTGATTAAGCCCAATTCTGAATTCACTGGTATACAGTATATGTGCACAGTACTATATATCTGGACAGTAGTAAATTTGTTTGTGGTGGAAGCAATATAGTTGATATTGTGTAAATTAAAAATTGTGTATGATGTGTGACTCCAATGTATTGAAAGTGTTTTTTTCAGTTTTCTACAGGATGTTGGTAGGACACAATATTTTATGAATGTGAAGGAAACTAAGTAACTGCAAGACATGAACTCTCATTTCTTTTCCTGTTGATTTTGCATTTATCTACAGCTTCTTTGGAGATTTTGGTTTCATGTTTGGAGGAACCCCTCGTCAGCAAGACAGAAATATTCCCAGAGGAAGTGATATTATTGTAGATCTAGAAGTCACTTTGGAAGAAGTGTATGCGGGAAATTTTGTGGAAGTAAGTTCAAACAATACAGCTGTTCATATCGACTCCCAGAATTTGTTCTTTTGACTAAAAACAAAGGGTTTCTGGGCATCTCTGTGTTTTTTAGGGGGCGGGAGAGTGACCAGATGTGTAGAATTGCATTAATCGTAGTCCTTGGTTCATCAAACATTGTTACTGTGTCGTGAACTCACCCCCCAGCCCAAGAACTAAATAAAACAATACCCCCGTTTACGTCCACCCGTGTGCTGCTTCCCTAGTACGTTCCCCTGCCTCCCTTCAGAGGCAGCTGCTAACCTGAAGTTTGTCTTTATTATTCCTCTCCCATTCTTTCTTGTTGTGTTATATATGTGAATATGTGATTACTATGTCATTTATCTCCATTGTTTTTGACTTTGTAAAAATGGTGTCATACTGTGCATTATCTTCTGGCACTGGCTTTTTCATCCATGTTGTTGCTTATAGCTGTAATTCTACTGAATAGAATTTTACTGTGACCACAATGTATCAATACGCAAATAGGATATTTCCAGGTTTTTTTATTTCAAACAGCGCTTTTATGAACATTTTGTATATATATTCAGGTACATATGAGCAAAAATTTATCTTAGGTTTATATATAAGAGTGGGATTGCTGGATAATATGAACCGGCATGCATTTGTACGAGATAATACCACACTGTATTCTCATTTGAATGGTACCAGCATTTCCACCTACAATTTATAAAAGATTCTATAGATCTGCCCGCCTCTCCCAATACTTTGAATTATTAGACTTCTCAATTTTCACCCATTAAATGGGTATACAGTGTTATCTTATTGTGGTCTTAATTTACATTTTTTGATTAATAATTAGGATAACCATCTTCATGTTTATTGGCCATATTTGTTTCCTGTCTGTGAAATGCTCTTTCATGTCTTTTGCCCATTTTTCTTCTGACCCGTTCTTACTGATTTCTAAGAAAAGTTTATTACTACTAATCCTTTGTTGGCTGCATGTAGTACAAATGTATCCTATCAGTTTGTAACCTGTCTTTTCATTATATTGAAGATTTATTTAAATGAATATAAATAATTCATTTTAATGTGGTAAAATTTATCAGTGTTTTCTTTTATGGTTAATGTTTTTGTCTTGTTTAAGAACTTCTCTGCTCTAAAATCAAAAAGCAATTCACCTACATTTTCTACTAAAACATTGGAATATTTTAATTGGTGGTTATTCATCTTCGCTAATTCTGGAAAATTTATTTCTACTATATTTTCAGATATTTAAACCATTGGCACTTCTACTTCTATCAGCTCTTAACTTTCTTTTAAATATTAAAAATATTTTTATCCTCCCAGCTTCCTTCTAGGAGAGTGCTTCATGATTTCCTAGCTCACTAGTTCAGTCCTCAGTCAACTCCTGTTTTTATGTGTAATATTTCTACTGATTCTTAAATTATTTCTTCTTCTATTTCATTTTGCTATTGTCTTCCCTTATCCCCATAGTATTAATTTCTTACACTGTCTTCCCAACTAGATTTGCCCAAAAGACACGTGCTACCTGGCTTGTTACCTTCGGGGGCTGTGGTAGGTAGTTGGAGTCCTCAGGTCCCTTAGCCAGCCGTTTGAGCTCATATGGCCCCTGTGGGGATCGACCCCTCTCTTCCCTTACAGAGCATAGGGGGCAAGCCCTCACCTAGTGGTTTTCTCTGTGTTTTGTTTTCTGGGAGTTTTCGTTTGCTGTCTGGGGAGGGGGCCAGATGGTACCTTTCCTGAGGCAGTTCAGGAGCAAGGCCATGGCAGAACTGCAGCTGCTTTCTCCCAACATCCTCACTGCCCCTGCTGGCTCCTGTTGCCCCGTACGCGCCAGTTCAGAACAGCCTTGTGTCTCTGGAGTTTTCTCACACATTTTGCGTTATCATCACTGTGTCTAGGAATTCATACTTTCTTACAATTTTGCCAGGATTTTGGAGGAGATAGCGGTAGTCTCAGCATATGTGCCATCTCAACAAGAAGCAGTTTCTTCTTAGTTGTGGCTTTTGGTCAGAATAGCTGAGAGAAGAGGGCCAGACAACTACAGAAGATGCAGCTGGCTTGTAACACTGTTGTTCAGTCTGAGGAATGGGAGACAAAGGCATTTGAAGTACGTGGGCCATCTCTCCCTCAAGAGCAGGATAGGTCGTGC
>PVKM010011217.1:0-33563 GCA_004027735.1 Carollia perspicillata
AAAAGAGAAATATCCTACATATAATTCCTGATGAATATTCCCCCAAACTCTCAAGGTCATAAAAATAAGGAATTGTTACAGCCAAGGGAAGCCTAAGGAGCATGACAATTGAATGCATGTGGTATTCTGAAAAAGATTCTGGGCCAATAAAAAGCACATAGGAAAAATTAAGAAAATATGAATAAGTGTCATCTTACTGAGCTTGAGCTACTATACAAAATACCATAAGCTGTGTAGCTTATACATAATTTAAATTTATTTTCATAGTCCAAGGGTTGGGAAATTCAAGATCCATAATGCAAGCAGATCTGATTTCCCATGAGGACCAACTTTCTTGTTCATAAATGGCTATCTTTTTGCTATGAACTTACATTTTGGAAAGTTTTTATTCACTGACTGTTTTATATAATAACCATAGTGAGACACATAAGTTCTTATTCTTTTATTTGCCTTTTAATGAGACCTTGATACATTTTTTTATCTATCTATCTATCTATCTATCTATCTATTTATTTTTAGAGAGAGGGGAAGGAAGGGAGAAAGACAGGGAGAGAAACATCAATGTGTGGTTGCCTCTCACATGGCCCTCACTTGGGACCTGGCCCACAACCTGGGCATGTGCCCTGATTGGAATTGAACTGGTGACCCTTTGATTCGCAGCCCCCACTCAATCCACTGACCTACACCAGCCAGGGCTGATACATTTTTATAGTAGAGTGATTCCCATACTAGTTCCATACTTGTTGCTTTACTTCTCCATGCTTTTACAGCAACTGGAGAGTTAGAAACTTGAAAATGAGCTCACCCATTCCTTCATATTAAAGTTGCACTTTAGTATACTCACTGATATATATTTTTTTCAGTTCAGAGAAATGATGTATACCTTCAGTTTCTAACAAATGACTTGCACTACTGGAAAAGTGTATGGTGTTAAACATCTACATTATAAAAAAATCCAAACTTCATTAACCTTACCCCTTAAGGAAGAAGAAAAAGAAGAACAAAACAAACTAAGCCTAAAATTAATAAAAGAACAGAAATATTAAAGATAAGAGCATAAATAATAAAAATAGAGAATAGGAAAACAATAATAAATAAACAATGAAATAGTTGCTTTCTTGAAAAGTGCAACAAAATTAAAAAACCTTTTGCTAGACTAAGGAAACAACAAGAGATACCTCAAATAAATAAAATCATAAACAAAATGGGTAGATATTAACTTTTGTACAAAAATAAATAAATGATATCATGAAACTATTATCAGCAACTATCTATCAAGAAATTGGAAAATATAGAAGAAATGAATAATTTCCAAAAATATTTATTTAGAAAAAATTATGAAAAAATATAAAATATGAATATACCATGAGTAAAGAGATTGACTTATAATAAAAATGCATAAGCAAAGAACAACCCACAAATATTATAGATAGACTTACTGGTGAATTCTACCAACCATTTAAAAAGAACTAACACCAGTCCTTCTCAAGAACATCCAAAAAATTAAAGAGAAAGGTACACTTCCAAATAAACCTTATGAGACCAGTATTACCCTAATAGCAAAGATGGACAGACACTTCCAGGAAAGAAAACTACAGGTTAATATCCCTGTTGACTATAGATGAAAACATCCTCAACAAAATACTAGCAAACCAAATTTAGCAGAACTTCAAAATGCTCATACACCATGTTTAAGTGAAATTTACCCTGAAGTGGAAGGGTGATCTAACAAACAAATCAATAAACATGATATCCCACATTGACTGAATAAAAGCTAAAAGCTAATTACAAATATGTAATAATTATCTCAATAGAGGCAGACAAAGCATTTGGCAAAATGTAACATCCTTTCATGATAAAAAAAAAAACCTCTCAAGGAAGAGTTTTTCATCCTTGAAAAAAGAAAGCAATCCTGCATATGGCACAATGTGGATGAATCTGGAAAACATACTAAGAGAATTAACTTAGTCACAGATTGACAAATACACACACGATCCTACTTAAGTAACATACCTAAAATAATCAAGCTCATATAAGCAGAGGATAGAATGATGGTTACCAGGGGCCAAAGTGAGGAGGAAATTGGCATTTGTTGCTTAACAATTATATAGTTTGAGTTGTTCAAAATAAATAAGATCTAGAGATCTTCTGTATAACACAGTGCAAATATTTAATGATGTGTTATACACTTAAATTTTGTTTTAAGAGCTTGAATCTCAAATGACGTTTTCTTAACACATACAAATGTTCACACACACACAATGGGCAGGAGGAAACTTTGGAGATGAGAAATATGTTTGTTACCTTGATTGTCATGACGGTTTCCCAGATGAATGCATATGTTCGCATCCATCAAATTGTGTACGTTAAATATGTGTAGTTTTGTGTAACAATTATATTTCAATACAGCTGTTAGAAATGAGGAATGAACTCATAACTGAGCACATTTCATTGGAACTTTATAATACAAAAAACAAAGAAAACTTCTAAAATATTACTGAAAGAATAGCAGTGCTCATACAAAAGAACTAAGTTTAGGTTGACAAATGACTTCCACATCATCAATGACAAGTGGAGGAACACTTTGAAGTAAAACTCCATTGTAGTAAATGAACTAAACATCAGACCTACACTTTATATCCCGTAGAAGTCTCATTTAATTGAAAGAGGAAATTATTCTGAAAAATACTGTCTCATAATGTTTGATTCATTATTCTCTTTGAAAATTCTTAATAGGGCAATAATGTAATTTATCATCCAAACTATGATGTGACACATCTCAGCATAAAATTTTAATAAATTATAAATAATTATGAATTAACCAATTAATATTTATAACAGTGTCAGAAAAATGGTAAACTGTGTTTGTCCCATGCACACTAAGACAAAAAAAAAGATCAGCCTACTCTTAAAATGCATACTCCTTCAAGGAAAGAAAATCAAGGTAAGAGTCTAGAATTTAAAAAGCAGTATGTAAGTAGCTTGGTGAAATACTGTTTTCTGTAAGAGTCTAAGTTCTTAAATAATGTATTATGTGCTAAAATTGAAATTCCAGGCCACAGTATTGCAACAGCAATGATGGCAGAGAGGGAAAACAGACAACCGAGGAGGTGAGAGTGTTCTAGAGTAGTTTTTGTTTAAGTATATTTATATTTTATTCCATAAATTTAAATACTTTACAGACATAAGTAAGCATATGAATGAGTTTCAGGAAGTTAGGGACACTACAAGAAAAATTAAAACAGTATGCCTGACTTTCAAAGCAAAAGAGTAGTGAACCCATCTAATGAGAGCCAGGAGAGAAAAAAGAAAGGCAAAAATAATGTATGGCCCACAGAAAATATGTATAAGAGGCAAAAATGTTATGTCACAACCATTACAATAATTAATATGAGATACACCTTTAAATCAAGAAAGAATTCACGAATCTATCAAGTTGTGCACAAAAAACATAGTAAAACAAACAGTGACACACACAAAAGAGGAAAACTAAGGAGTTGAAAAGCTATGCAAGAAACCATAAACCAAAGAAAGGAGGGGAGCAATTTTATCATCAAACAACATAAAATAATGCAGTGATATGAGGAAGAAATAAAGGATGTTACATACAATAGAAAATGTTTATCGTAGCCCTGACTGGTGTGGCTCAGTTGGTTGCCTGTCATCCCACAAACCAAAAGGTACCTAGTTCGGTTCAATTCCCAGCCAGGGCACATGACTGGTTCACTGGGAAGTCTTCAGTTGGGAGCTTGTAAAAGGCAACTGATGGATCTTTGCGTCTCACATCGATGTTTCTTTTCCTCTCTTTCTCCCTCCTTTCCTCTCTCTAAAAATAAATTAACAAAATATTTTTTAAAATGTGTCCTGCCATACATACACACACACACACACACACACACAGCATGTCTCAGATATTTCAGGCAACAATTGCCCGTGCTATAAGATAAATAGGAATAGAAATATATAAATAGTAGTTGAAAATTTTAACAAAGTCTCAGAAATATCAGGCAAGGGATACAAAAATATTCCAAAAATTGAATAGCTGAATAAATACAAGTTAAATAGAAATATATCCAAGGACTTTAACCACCAAGAGAACACTATCTGATTGTAGTTAAAATATTATCCAAAACAGTATATCATCAGCCACAAAAAGTTTTGATATTTCAGTTAAATTATATGTACACATTAAAAATTTTCTGTACATAAAGAAATAAAATTCTGCCAGTACAAAAGTAATTTGTGGGTATAGATCCGTATTTATATAAATTCATAGTTCAAGTGTCAGTAGCTTTTCATTTAAAAAATAATCAAAAGCTATTTTAAATGAAATCAGTTATTGTTCAAAAATTACTAGTCTGATATAATATTACGCATTTTAAAATAGTATCCTCTTATTGGAAACTAGGTAGTCTGCTACTTCATAGAGGTGAAGTGACTGAAAATCAACATTTCTGAACTTTTTCTTGATAATATCCTTAAAGAAATAACTGGGTAATAATCTATGAACTGTTGTTTTCATATGATTTTATATATTTTTATAAGATTTCTATAACAAAACAGCTCCTAACAATTTATACTGCTTTCATGAGTGTTTCTTATCAACCTTATCGATGATCTTATTGCCAAACGCAACAGACATTTTGCATTCTTAGTTTCACTTGAATTCTCAGAACATTTTAAACAATTGACTATGGAAACATAATCTTCACTGCTTTAGTGATTTTATATAATCTTCCTTGTTCTCAAAAAATAAAGGCGATTATTTTTGTCCACTTTACTGAATGTTTTCTATCCCTACTTACCACTTAAATATTAACTTTTCTCAGTACTGTCTTCTCGACCTCCTCCCCATAGACCCTGGGTGTGGTATAGTTATATGTTTATAACTCAAATGCCCTGCTCCTTCCAGACGAATCCTGCGAACTCCAAATTCGCAATCTAAATTTACTTGATTTATTACTTTGATATCTCTGAGCTATTTTAAATATAACATTTTCATAATGAAGTCCTCATCTTCACCTCAAACTGGTTCTCACCAGGTCTTCCTTAGTAAACCAAAATCCACCCAAGTACCAAAGTCAGGAGTAACATTCATGCTTCAATCCACTCTCCGACACTCACCTCCAATTGCAAGGCACATCCTATGCTTTCTGACTCGACAATATTCTACTTCTGTCATCTCTGCTGCTCCCACTCTTGTTCATGCCACATCAGTTCTTGGACTACTGCCATCCTCTCTTAACTGCTTTTTCCAGTGACTTTCCAATAGATTCTTTGCTAGAGAATGCTTTTCAAAAAAAAAAAAAATGTACTTTACATCATGTTGGTCACTTACCTACAATCTTATAATAGCTTTCCATTAGATTTTGGACTCAATCCAAGTTACTTATCATGGCCTGCTGACCCAAGCTCTGGCTTTTGTCTCAGACTTCATCTCTGGCAGCCTAGCCTTCCTTTCTCACTCTGCTGCTGCCACGATGCTCTCCATCAGTTCCTGGAACCTGCCAATCCACGTCTAGTGCCAAGGTCTGGTCCTGGTTATCATTCTCTTAATCTAGAACAGGCTTCTGGATTTTGGCCTATTACCTTCTTACATTTCAGAGATAACCTAAATAACCCCAGTGATGTAGTACCTTCCTCTTACTCGGGAATCTTTGTGGCACTTGCTTCCTTTTTTCTGAATACAATTTGCTATTTCTCTATCTAGTTTTCTGTTTGTTTTGCATTCTCTTATATTGTAATTGGCTCAGTATTTCTGTTTTCTTTTCCTACAGCACAGGGCCACCAGAGTAGAGGTTCTATCTACCTTTTCTTTGTCCCTTTTCCTTGTTTCACAAATACTTGTGAACAAGTATTTACTATTCACTGTGGCGGGTGGTAGAAAGTGCATGCATAAATCATTAAATACAATAACTATGTAACAGATGTATTGTGGATATTAACCCACAGTAAATATTTTAAAAATACTTGTCTTATAAATTCCATTGCAGAAATCCTTTTAAGTCATTAAGTAGGATGAGTGGAATAATCATACCTGCTGAATTTCTGTTTTTCACTCCAATTGTGCTTGAATATTTTCAATATATTTTAAGGATTTTTATGGATTTACTGAGATAGAATTGACAAATAAAATTGTAAGATATTTAAAGTGTACCTTGTGATGATCAGGTATATGAGGTCTGTCTGGAAAAAAATCAGCCATTGTTAATATAATGACAACAGTTTGCACAACATCAGCGTAACCTGGCAGCCAGGGAGAGTGGACTGGGATGAGCATGAGTGAACAATGACTACTTCTTTGTATTAGTCAGTGAAGGCTGTAAGGGCCATTGAGTGAGCTTGTGTATTGTGTGGCTGTCACATTCAAAATGACTGAACAAAAGCAGAAAAAAATCTGCATCAAATTTCGTGTTAAGCTTGAGTATTCCTCCACAGAAACTATCGGGATGATTCTGCAGGCCGCAGCTATGGGCAACTGGTGATTGGCAGCTTTCTCATGACAACACATCTGCTCATGCATCAAATCTTGTGCAGAGTTTTTTGGCAAAACATCAAATCACCCAGCTGACTCAACCAGCCTACACCCCACATTTAGTACCCTGTGGTTTCTGCCTTTTCACTAACTAAAATCACCTTTGAAAGGGAAAAGATTTCAGACCATCGATGAAATTCAGGAAAATAGGACAGGGCAGCTGATGGTGATTGGGAGAACTGTGTGAGGTCCCAAGATGTCTAC
Organism: Carollia perspicillata; assembly: GCA_004027735.1. Classification (NCBI taxonomy): domain Eukaryota; kingdom Metazoa; phylum Chordata; class Mammalia; order Chiroptera; family Phyllostomidae; genus Carollia; species Carollia perspicillata. The sequence continues at coordinate 6,740 of PVKM010011217.1, forward strand.
TTTGAAGGGAACTGAGTCATCACTGTGCTATATACAATGTTCCTTGTGTCTTGTATCTTGTTCAATAAATGTCTCTATTTTCATATTACATGACTGGATAGCTTCTAGGTGGACCTTGTGCACACACATTATTAAAAGATTTCCCTTTAGTACATGAACACACCTATTCATCCATCATCACCTCACATATTTATCTTTGTGTGTGTGAGAGAGAGAACATTACATTCTATTCTCTTAAGAAATTGCCATCACCAACCATGTTATTAACTATATTCACCACGTTGTACATCAGGACCTCAGACCTTACCAATCTTCCCCCATTCCCCCTACTTCCCAACCCCAGGAAACCACTATCATACACTTTTTATTCCCTGTTTATACGAGTTTGTCTTTTTTCCTTTTTAAATTTCACATAGAAATGATGATGTGTAGTATTTGTCATTCTCTGTGTGACTTATTCCACTTAACATAACACCCGGGAGGCACATCCATGTTGCCAAAGATAACAGGATTTCCTTCTTCCTCATAGCTGAAAAATATCCCATCGTGTGTGTGTGTGTATATATACACTCCACACATTTTTTATCCATTTATCTGTTGACAGATACTTTGGTTATTTCTGTATCTTAGCTGTTGTGAGCAATGCTGCAATGAACGTGGGACTGCGGGTATCTCATAGAGGTCCTGTTTTCAGTTTGGAAGGACATACACCCAGAAGTGGGATAGATGGTCATGCAGAAGTCCTGTTTTCTGTAGTGACTGTACTAACCTGAACCAGGTCACAGTCCCACCAGCAGTGCATGAGTCTTCCTTTTCTTCATAACTTTACTAACACCTACTCCCTTTTGTACTCTTGATCATACCACTTTAACAGGTGTGAGGGGATATCTCATTGTGGGTTTGATTTGCATTTCCCTGTTGATAGTGATACCCAGCACCTTCTCATGTGCTTATCAGCCATTTGTATGCCTTCTTGGAAAAAAATGTCTGCTCAGTTCTTCTGCCCATTTTTATTGAAATAGTTTTTTGCTATTAAGTTGTGCATTCTTGATATATTAATATCTTATCATATATATGATTTTTTAATATTTTCTCCCATTCCATAGGTTACCTTTTTATTTTGTTGATTTTTGTGTTTTGCCATGTAAAAGCTTTTTAGTTTGACGTACTCCTAATTATTTTTGTTTTTGTAGCTTTTACTTCGGTATCAAATCCCCCCCAAAAATCATAGCTGAGACCACAAACATGTGCTTACCCATGTTTTCTTCTCAAATTTTAAGATATCAGATTTTATATTTAGAGCTCCTTGTTCGTTTTGAGTAGGTTTTGGGTAGGGCATAAGATAGAGATCTAGATTTATTATTTTGAATATGGCCGTCAAGTTTTCTAACACCATTTAGTGAAGAGACTGTGCTTTCTCTTGTATATTAATGGCTCCTTTGTTGAAAATTACTTGGCAATAGATACATGGGTTTATTTCTGGGCTCTCCACTGTGACCTGTTGGTCTACATGTTTGTTTTATCTTAATATCCTACTTTTTTTGGTTACTATAGATTTGTAATGGACTTTGAAATCAGGAATGGGATGTGCTGAGCCTGCTCCCTTTCTCAAGATTGCTTTGGTTATTTTTGTGGTGCCACACAAATTTTAGAAATGTTTGTTCTATTTCTGTGAAAACTGTCACTGGAATATTAAGTATTTCATTGAATCTCTAGATCACTGAGGGTGGTACGGATATTTTAACATCAGTTCTTCTGATTCATGAACAGGGATGATATTTTGCTTTACTTGTGTCTTCTTCCCATTTTTATCTAATGTCTTATAGTTTTCAGTGTACTGGTCTTTCATATCCTTGGTTAAATTATTACAAAGTACATCATTGTTGTTTATGCTATTGTAAATTAGATTGTTTTCTTAATTTATCTTCTGATTGTTTGCTGTTTGTAAAGATAGATGCATTGATTTTATATGTGTGTGTATTGATTTTGTATTCTTTAATTTAATGAATCCATTTATTACTTTTGAGTTTTTTTTTTTGATAGAGCCTTTAGGGTTTTCTGTATGTTTAATATCATGTCATCTGCAGTAAAGACAATTTTAATTCTTCCTTTCCAATTTGGATGCATTTTATTTTGTCTTCTTGATGAATAGCTCTGCTAGACTTGCAAAACAAAGTAGAATAAAAGTGTTGAGAGTGGTCATCTTTGTGTTATCCCTTAGTTTAGAGAAAAAGTTCTCAGCTTTTCACCATTGACTATGATGTTATCAATGGGCTTGTCATAAATGGTCTTTATTATGTAGAGGTGCATTCCCTCTATAACTAGTTTGTTGAGAGTTTTTAATTATTACTATTGGATTTTAAATTTTGCCAAATGTATTTTTTTTTGCTTTTATTGAGATGATCATGTGATGTGTAGTCTTTGTTTTGTTAATGTGGTATGTCACATTAATTAATTTGTGGTTGTTGAACCATGCTTGGGTTACAGGGATTAATTCCACTTGATCATGGAGCCTGATATATTCAATGCACCTTAGAATGTGGTTCAGTAATATTTTGCTGAGAACTTTTGCATCCATTATTATGAGGGATATTAGCCTGTTATTCTATCTTCAGGAGTGGCTACACCAATTCACACTCCCACCAATTGTGCATGGAAGGTTCCCTTTTCTTCACATCATTGCCAACACTTGTTATTTGTTTTCTTTTTGATAGTAGCATTCTCTCAGGTGTGAGGTGATATTATGGCTTTGATTTGCATTTCCTGATGATTAATGATACCGAGCATTTTTTTTCTGTTCCTATTGGCAATCTATGTGTTTGTTTGGATAAATATCTATTCATATTTACCCATGTTTTTAAATTGAATAAATTTAAATTTGTTGTAAATATGTCACTATTTATTAAACTACTTTTTAAAAAGTTGTCTGATTCTCAACAGTTTCTTTTTCAAAAATTAGTATTATTGTATATGTTTGTGGCTTCCATGTGTTTATTTACTATCACAAAAGAAAGTTTATTTTTGCTGTGAACCAAGATTTTATTTGATCTCAATGATTAATGGTGGGTCTCTGGATTCACAACTTCTAGGCCACAGAGATTCTATTAAACTTTTGTTGATTATATATACATTCTATCTCAGAATTTCAGAAACCTTTCAGAAATTGGGTGAGACATAGAACTTTAGTCAACAGCAGCATGAAATTGTTCCTGAGTCTTGAAGAGTTTAAATCACACTTAATATAGATCATGTTAAATATCTGCTTCCTCTTTGAGTTATATAAGATAATCCTACACACAGAGAATTTTCTGGAACCAAATTAATAGCTAGATCATTATTGTCACAAAGTTGTAATGAGAGGACTCTGTAGCAGAATGTGGCCTAGACCATAGATGGCAATACAAATTATCAAAACTAAAAGAAAAACCTTTGGTGTTTTAGAATAAATCAGCAGTACTATTATTAATTAAGCTGCTTCAACAGGTGTACACTATGATAAGAAAACCAAGATATACGGTCTCTCTACCTTGATTCTTCAAATAGACAAATAACGAGAACACAGATTATTCAGTGGGTACTGATTACTACATCTGCAAGCAAAATACTGTATTGGGGGAAATTTTTCAAAAGTTCAGCCGCAGACCTCAATTTATTTTGTAAATGCCATGCCACTTTCTTCATCAGCTTTATTTTCATTTTTATATTTAGCCCAGATGTTAAAAGGAGAGTAAATTACACTAATAATTTCTCCTTATAACACAGAAGTCCTCATAAATTCTTCTTGAAAAGATATTTCAAATCGAAACACTATTCAGTTTCTAAGTCTCCTTTATCAACACAAAGGAAATTGGCCAGAAAGGAGCACAGAGAAGACAGAACAAAAAATTGAAAAATAGGCAGGGGAATTGAACAGACATTTTTCCCAAGAAGACATACAAATGGCCAACAGATACATGAAAATGTGTTCAACTTCACTAGCTATTAGGGAAATGCAAATCAAAACTACAGTGAAATGCCACCTCACACATTTAGAATGGCAGCTATCAACAAGACAATATCAAGGGGGAAGACGTCACAGGAACAAATATAAAGGACACATGGACAAAAACTAAGGGGGGTGGAAATAGGAGAGAGGTGGGGAGCACTTGGGGGGGTGGACTGGGATGGGAGTAAAAGACAGAAAACTATACTTGAACAACAATTAAAATAAAAATTAAAAAAATAATAGGATACATGATTTATTTTAAGTAAACATTAATAAAATAAGTGTATTGAACAGGCAGATACATTTATAGTATGTGATATAAAAAATATCAAGCATTGGAGAGATCATGGAGAAAAAAGAACCTTATTCCCTGCTGGTGGGAATGTAAACTGGTACAGCCACTATGGAAACCAGTATGGAGGGCACTCAAAAATGAAGAATAGAGTTACCACATGACCCAGCACCCCCTCTACTGGGTACCTACCCAAAATTCTTGAAAACATTTATTCACAAAGTTATATGTATCCCTGTGTTCATTGCAGCCTTATTCACAGTCACCAAGACATGGGGATAACCAAAATATTCTTCAATAGATGATTGAAGAGAGATGTGGTACATGTAAACAAAGGAATACTATTCGGGCATAAAAAATGATGTAATACTGCCATTTGTGAGAACATGTATACACCTTGAGAATATCATGCTAAGTGCAATTTTTTAAAAAGTGAAGAACCATATGACTTTGCTGATATGTGGAATGTAAAACCAGGGCTCACAGACACACAAATCAGCATGGTGGTTAGCAGAGAAAAGGGGGGGTTGGGGGTGGTCATGGGTAAAGGGGGTCAAATATGTGCTTCCAGATGATTTGACTTTGGTGGTGGGCACACAATGCAATATACAGATCATGTATCATAGGAATGTGCACGTGAATCCTAATGTAACCTTGGCAACCAATGTCACCCTATTAAACTTAATTACAAATAAAATAAGAGAAAGTGACAAAAAAGAAGTCGATTCTATAAGGAAAATGATTACAGATACGTAATGGGCATGGCAATGTTGGTTTATCTGAGCCACGTTTTTGTTAAGTTCTTGTGTCTGACCAGCTTGACTCTGGACGGGTTTCATGATGATTTTTCCCCAGCATTTATTCATAGAGCCCTTGGTGAACTGCCACACTGAATTTTAGTGACACCATCTTAAATACAACCGGACACTTAAAGGCAGTTAGGAAAAAAGTCACAGATATCTTCTATGTGACAAGAAATATATTTTATATTAGACATATTTTATAGTGATATTGTGATACATTTTGTTGCATCAGAAGGTAAAATGTATTTCAAATATAAAATGTTTTAAATGAAGATATACTATATAGTGTATTTTGATATTATATTAGGAAGGTTTATCTAATACAGTTAAGACATCTAATATTGAACCAATGCTTGCAGGAATTATGAGCTTGGATATTAAGTGCTAGGAACAATTCTGTTTAACAAGTAGAAGAATTATCTTTTAACTAAAAGGATAAATTCAAGCCAATAGCCACAATACACTTTAGGTCTGAGTGAAAATAATTATTTTCTTGGAGAAAAATCAAAATTGATCCTTCATTTTACTTTATTGCTGTTCAATTACAGTTGTACCATTTTCCCCCATTGCTCTCCCCTGCCCTACCCACCCTCTGCTCCCAAAGTAAATCCTTACCCTGTTGTCCACGTTGGTGGGTCCTTTATACATGTTTCTTGATGACCCTGCCCTTTCTTCCACCCATTATGCCCCTCCCCCCTCCCTTCTTGTGACTGTCAGTTTGTTCCTTGTTTCTGTGTCTCTGGTTCTTTTGTTCATTTGTTTGTTTTGTTCATCTGCATTAGAATTTCCCAAACCACACATGACTTTTTAAACATCTCCCCAAAGTAATATACAATTTACTTTTTAAAAAGTTTAATTCAGATCATTACATTAACCATCATTTCTGCCAGTACATTCATTCAGCAAACTGAATTAAATTTTCCTGCCTATATTTCATAACATATGTCCTCTTTGGGAACTTTTTAAACTTTTCAATCAGAAGATGCCTTAGGTTCTATTTCCTCATAGATAATAATTCAGAAATGGAAACTGCGTCTATGAGTAACCAGAGTTTGTCTTTGTAAGGTCACAGCTGTTTCTTGTTATGCACCATTTTGTGAAATATATTATCAGTAAGATATAAGAAATCTAAGTATAAATTTAATGGTTCAAGGAGATGGTACTAGTCATGAGTTGGTGGTCTTAAGTGTGCAACATGATGCTTAGATTTAGGGAGGACTACTTTGTGTGAACCACTTCCCTCTGATGTGCACCGAAGTGTACAGGGACCTCAAGAGGTTAAGAATAGTATAGGAAACAGAGAAGCCGAAGAACTGATATGTATAGCCCATGGGCATGAACTTAGAGGGTAGGGGGATGCTGGAGGGCCAGGGGGTGCAGGGTTGAGAGGGGTAAAAGGGAGAAAAATTGGGAAAGTTGTAATAACATAATAAATAAAATATACTTAAAAATAAATAAACTCCTTTACAAAATATTTTTAAAAAGAAACTGCATTAAAGGATGTTAGAAAAAACACTTTCGCTATACTAATATAGTTTAGTTTTTATATTGCTAGGCAATAAAAAATATCTATCTTATTCCTTTTTATGGATTTATTGGGGTGATGCGGCTTGACAAAATTATACAGGTTTCAGCTGTGCACTTTTATAATACATCATGCATACACTGTATTTTGTGTTTACCACCCCAAGTCTCTATCCATCACCAATGATTCCCCTCCCACGGCTCCCACAGCCCCTGGCAATCACCATGCTGTTGCCCATGTCCACAAGTTCTTTCTCTTTTCTTCTTTTTAGCTCAATATGTTCACCCCCCCAAAATTCCCCACTCCACCCCTGACTGCTGTCAGTCTACATTATTTTGCTTGTTAGTTCATTTTGTTAATTAGATTCCACATATAAGGGAAATCATACGGTTTTGTCTTTCTGTGATTGGTTTATTTCACTTAACATAATGTTCCCCAGGTTCATCCATTCTGTCATAAAAGGGTACATTTTGTTCTCTTTTCTTTTTTATAGCTGAGTAGTATTCCATCGTGTAAATGTATCACAGCCTTTTAATCTACACATCTACTGATGGACAGTTAGGTTGTTTCCAAATCTCAGCTCTTGTAAATAATGCTGCAATCAACATACGGGTGCATATATGCATTCTTTTGAATTAGTGCTTCAGGTTTCCTCAGATAAATTCCCAGAAGTAAAACTGCTGGGTCATAAGGCAGTTTCATTTTGAATTTCTGAAGGACACTCCACACTGCTTTCCATAGTGTGTGCAACACTCGACATTTCCACCAACAATGCACTAGGGTTCCCTTTTCTCACATCCTCACTAGCACCTGTTGATTTACTGATGACAAACATTCCAGCAGGTGTGAGTTGATATCTCATTATTATTTTAATTTGCATTTCTCTGATGGTTAATGATGTTGAGCACTTTTTACATATATGCATTGGCCGTTTGTATATCTTCTTTACAGAAGTATCTACTTAGGTTCTTTGACCATGTTTAAATTGGTTTGTTTATTCTTTTGTGTTGAGTTTTATAAGTTTATTATAAATTTGGTTATTAACCCCTTACGAGATGTATCAGTGAGTATGTTCTCCCATTCAATGGTTTTCTTTTAATTTTGTTTATGGTTTCCTTTGCTATGCTGGAATATTTTAGTTTGATGTAGTCCCATTTGATTTTTTTTTCTTTCTTTTTCCTTGCCTGAGGAAATATATCAGAAAAAATACTGTTGTACAAAATGTCTGAGATTTTACTGACTATATTTTCTTCTAGAATTTTTATGGTTTCAAAACTAACAGTTAAGCCTTTAATTCATTTTGAATTTATTTTGTGTACAGTGTAAGGAGGTGGTCTGGTTTCAAGTTTTTGTACCTATCTGTCCAGTATTTCAAACATTATTTATTGAATAGACTATACAATGGGTAAAGTATGGTTGTAGATTTTTGCCTATTTTGTCAAGTATTAATTGACTAAAAAGGTGTTGTTTTATTTGTGGGCTCTCTATTCTGTTCCATTGTTCTATATGTTTGTTTTTATGCCACTACCATATTGTTTTGATTACTATGGCCTTGTAGTATAATTTCATATCAGGTAGTATGATTCCTCCAAGTTTGTTCTTCATTGTTAAGATTACTTTAGCTATTCATGGTCTTTTATAATTCTATATAAATTTTTAGAATATTTGTTCTAGATCTGAGAAATGCACCATTGGTATCTTGATAGGAATTGCATTAACTCTATAGATTGCTTTGGGTAGTATGGATATATTAATTATGTTATTTATTCATGAATACAATATATGATTCCACTTATTTATATCTTCTTCAATTTCTTTCTACAGTGTCTTAAAATTTTTTGAGAAAAGATTTTTTACATGCCTGGTTAAATTTACACTTAAGTGCTTTATTATTTTTGAAGCCCTTATGAATGGGATTGGTTTCTAAGTTTCCATTTCTGTAAATTCCTTATTGGTGTATAAAATGCCATTGATTTTTGGAGGTATATTTTTGTATCTTATTAATTTACTGAGTTCACTTATTAGTTCTAGTTGTTTTCAGTGGAATTTTTAGTTTCTATATGTATATAGTATCATGTCATCTGCAAATAATGACAGTTTTACTTGGTGTATCACATTTATCAACTTGCAGATTTTGTACCAACCTCCACCTCTGTAATAAATTCCACTTATTATGGTGTACGGCCTCTTAAATATATATTGTTGGACTTGGTTTGTCAATATTTTGTTGAAAATTTTAACATCTATGTTCATCAAAGTTATTGGCCTATAATTTTCTTTCTTTGTAGTGTTTTTATCTGGTTTTAGAATTATGATAACACTGGCTCCATAACATAAGCTTGAAAGCATTCTTTCTTCTTGAATTTTTTGGAATAGCTTGAAAAGAATAGGTGTTCTTTAAATATTTGGTAAAATTTGTTTTTGAAGCCATACTGTCCAGGGGCTTTGTTTTCTGAAAGTTTTTTTGATTACTGCTTCAATTTTACTAGCTGTAATCTGTCTATTCTGGTTTTCTGATTCTTCCTGATTCAGTTTTGGAAGATCGTATTTTTCTAAGAATGTATTGATTTTGTGCGGAATGTTCAATTTGTTGCTGTATAGTAGTTTGTCATAATATTTCCTTACAATTCTTTATATGTCTTTGCTGTCAGATATTACTTCTCCTCTTTCACTTCTAATTTTATTTATTTGGGTCCTCTTTTTTTCTTGATGAGTCTGGTTTGAAGTTTTCAATCCTGTTTATCTTTACAAAGAACAGCTCTTGGTTTCATTGATTTCTTACATATTTTAGATTCTATTTTGTTTATTTCTGCTCAAATCTTTATTATTTCTTTCTTCTACTCATTTTGGGCTTTGTTTCTTGTTCATTTCCTAGTTTTTTTAAGTGTAAAGTTAGATTGTGTATTTGACATTTGTTTCCATTTCTTGAGCTGTGTCTGTAAGGTACAAGCCTCTCTCTTAAGGACTGTTTTCCCTGGGTCCCACAGAGTTTGAGATACTGTGTTCTCATTTTCATTTGATTACAGCTATCTTTTAATTTCTTCCTTGATCTCACTGTTAATCTATTCATTGCGAAGTAACATGTTATTTAGCCTTCATGTGTTTGTGTTTTCTTGTTTTTTTCTTGTTTCATATCATTATGGTCATAAAAAATGCATGCTATGATTTCAATCTTCTTAAGTTTATTAAGACTTGATTTGTGTCCTAACACAGTCTATTTTAGAAAATGTTCCACATGCACTTAAAAACATTGTATATCCTGCTTCTATTAGGTGATATGCTCTGAAGATATCAATTAAATTCGTCTGGTCTAGTGTGTAATTTAAGTCTACAGTTTCTTGATTGATTTTCTGTCTGGAAGATCAATCCATTGACAATAATGGCCTGTTAAAATCCCCTGCTATGATTGTATAACTCTCAATCTCTCTCTTTATATCCATCATGATTTGTTTTACATATTTGGGTGCTCCCATTTTGGGTGCATAAATGTTTATAAAGGTCATATCCTCTTGCTGGATTTCTCCCTTTCTCATATGTAGTGGCTTTCTTTGTCTCTTACAATACCCTTGGATTTTAAAGTCTATTTTGTCATACATAAGTATTACTACCCCAGCTTTTCTTTCCTTTCCATTTGTATGAAATATCACTTTAGATCCCTTTACTTTTAGTCTGTATCTATCTTTTTTCTTTTTTTCTGACATGGTCTCTGGTAGACAGCATATATATGGATCTTATTTTCTTATCCATTCAGCTACCCTATGACTTTTCATTGGCACATTTAAGCCATTTATAATTAAAGTGGTTATTGATAGGCTAATATTTATAGCCATTTTATTTTTAAACTATGTTCCTCTCTCCTCCTCCTCCTTCTAACAGGCCCTTAATGATTCTTGTAATACTGGTTTGGTGGAAACAAAGTCTTTTCTGTGTATACCAGTCCCTTCTGGCTTGACATGTTTCTATAGAGAAATCAACTGAGAGTCTTATGGGAGTTTTGCAGTAGGTAAATATCTGTCTTTTTCTTGTGGCTTTTAAAGATTTACTCTTTGTCTTTAATCTCTCACATTTTAATCATGATTTGTCTTGGTGTAGGCCTCTTTGAGTCCACCTTGTTTGTGATGCTCTGAACTTCCTGTACTTGTATGTCTTTTTTCTTCACCAGGTTAGGGAAGTCCTCTGTCATTATTACTTCAAATAAGTGCTTGATCCCTACTCTCTCCCTTCTTTTTGTACTGTTATGACGTGAATGTTGTTTTGCTTCATGTTGTCTCAAAAATCCCTAAAAAGCAATTCATTTTTAATTGCTTTTCTTTTGCTGCCACCTCATATTTCAAATCACTAATTCAATCCTCTGCTTCAATGTACTACTTATTCCTTCCAGTGTATCCTTCATTTCAGATATTGTCTTATCTATTTCTGACTAGTCACTTTTTATGGTTTCTATGTCTTTTTTCATGTTGTTGAGCACTTTTATAACCATTATTTTGAACTCTATATCTGATAAATTCTACTGGTAGAAATGACCTTTATATATATAGAAAAAGTCATTAGCTTTTCTCCATGTCTTCATAAGAGACATTATGACACATTGGTATGCATCAGGTGATTCAAAAGCAGCCCAGTAGAGTAGGATGCCTTGTTCTGCCTCTAAATATTGCTGCAGCCTTAGGCAGCTCACCTACTCCCTTGTGCCTCTGCTTCCTCATCTGTGGAACAAAGATAATTATGCTATCTAACTCAGAGAATTGTTGGAAGCAACTTAGTTAATCCAAAATGCTTAGATAGTACCTGGTACCTAGAAAATATGCAAATCATAATTAGAAATACTAATGATTATATTCATTGTATGCAATTAGTTTTAACTGTAGTTATATTAAAATTTAAAACTAATATTCATTGTGGTTTTAATTTGCATCTCTCTGATGCCTGGTGATGCTGCACATCCTTGCATATGTCTCTGCACCCTCTGTGTGTCTTCCTTAGAGAGGTGTTTGTTCAAGTCCTTTGCCTACTTTTTAAGTGCATTGTTTGTCTTCCTGGAGCCAAAGGGGATACTATTGAGGATGGGAAGTGGGGGTCAGTGGGACGGGGAAGAGCAGTGGAGGAAAAATGGAGACAACTATACTTGAACAATAAAAAAATAAAGTCAATATTCAGGTAGTGCTAAAATAATATTAAAGAAGTGAAGTAGAGAGGGAAGACTGGTAAGTTTGTAGGATTTCTTATTTTAGACCTCTTTTTGAACAACTTAAAAGTGTGATATTTGAGCAGAGCAAGCTTGTCTATACAAATTCTGTCTGGAAAAAGTCCAGCCATTTTTACTATAAGAATAGTTTGCGCAACATTGATGTAACTGGGCAGCCAAGGAGAGTGGACTGGAATGTGCAAACATGAACAATGGCAACTGCACTGTACTCATCAGTGGGGGCAGTAGAACCCATTGTTTACTGTGTGTCCATCACATTCAAAATGATTGAGCAAGTACAGCAACAGATCTGCACCCAATTTTGTGTTAAACTCAAACATTCCTGTGCAGAAAATATTTGGATGATTCAGAAGGACACAGCTATGAGCAGCTGGTGATTGGCAGCTTCATTATGATAACACATCTGCTCATGCATCAAATCTTGTGCAGTTTTTGGTGGAACATCAACTCAGCCAGGTGACTTGGCCACCTATGTCTCTGATTTGGCACCCTGTGACTTCTGGCTTTTCTCAAAACTAAAATCACCTTTGAAAAGAAAGAGATTTCAAACCATCAATGGCAGGGCATCTGATGACAATTGGGAGAACTGTGTGAGGTCTACTTTAAGGCAACTGAGACATCATTGTCCTGTGTGCAATGTTGTTTGTATCTTGTATCTTCTTCAATGAATATCCCTGTTTTTCATATTATAGGGTTGGATAGCTTCTGAACAGAGCTTGTCCTTTGAATATTCAAAGGAGAAGAAATATTAAGTAGAAACAGGCAGACTTGGCTTGGTAAACCCAAGGAACAGAGTAAGCTAGGAGAATGTTGTTAGAAGGTGAGGTCTAGGATGTGAGCTAGATGATGTTCAGCCTTTTAGTTTAAGACAGGGAGGTGGAACTTTATTCTCAGTGTGAAAAGAACCCATTAGAGAATTATGGCAAGATACTATCATAATGTTTTTAGAAGGTATTATGAACTATGATGTGGGATATATATGGTGATGAAAAATAATAGGAACATGAAGACTTGTTAGGACACGATGAAATAATCCAGACCAAAACCATATGTACTCTATTACAATGGAAGAGTAGAAATTGTGAAAAGGGATTTTCATTGACAAAAAAAGTTTAAACAGTAAAAGAAGAAAATGTTGACTTAACTTAGTATTCAAAATTATCATATGTTAAAATAGGAGAATATTGGATGACTTTTTATGTTCCTAATCATGTGTCAGTGTATGTCAGTGTCAGCTGCGGTATTGCATTTGGAGGATGCTTTGTAGGTGATGAGAATTGTGAATAGCTATGGCCATGACTTGACATTTCTTTTACACAGCATTTTAAAACATATTTTTGAGCAGGTTACTTGCTTAACAAATAACACATAAAATGTTCTGTATAACAAGAGTGTAAACACTGGTGAAATGCAAATAAATCCTGGATTCTAGTGGATAATAATGTGTTTAATGTTAATATTTTAATTTTGACAAAGATATCATAATTATGGCTGTAGGCAGAATAATGACCCCACCAAAGTGTCTACATTCTAAGCTTTAGCACCCGTGAATGTTATCTTATATGTCAAAAGAAAATTAAGGTTACAGGTGGCATTCTGCTTTGCAAATAAACTGACCTTAAACTAGAGGAAGGGGCTGGGACCCATTGTAAAAATTTACCTAAAATATGGGGGGGGGGCATAGACTGGATTAACCAGGTGGACCCAATAAAATTACAAGTTCCTTAAATGTGGAAAAGGAAAATAGAAGATTAAGTATCAGAGTAACTCAACGTGACGAAGGCTCCGTTGGCTGTTGCTGTCATGAAGACGGAAGGAAGACACCGCCAAGGAATGCAGGTTGCCTCCGTAAGTTAGACAAGACAGGAACAGGGATTCTCCCCTACGTTTCTGGAAAGGATGGAGAGTGCTGACACCTTGAGACACATTTTGGACTTCGGACCTACAGAACTGGACACTGATAAATCTGCATTGGTTTAAACCACTATTTTATGGTAATTTGTTACCAAAATAATCTGAAACTAGCACAAAGATATAAGATGTTTATATATTAGGAGAAGCAGGGCAAAGGGTATAGGGAAATTTTCTGTAACATTCTTGTGAACTTTCTGTAAATCTAATATTATTCCAAAATAAAGTGTTTGAAAAAATAGTTTCCTCTCTCCCTTTCCCTCTCCTGTCCTCGCTTCCCTTCTTCCCCCGCCCACCCCCAGTCTTACTTGGTTCTTAAGTACGTTTGGCTCTTGACTTTATACTTTTCCTGGATAAGGCCCTCTCCTTTTTTCCTATAGCCATGCCAATACTGCATATCATTCGTTTCTTCTTTATTTTTAGTTTTTATTTCTATTGAATTTCTTGGGGTGTTCTTGGCTAATAAGATTACATAGGTTTTAGGTGTAAAATTCTATAATGCATCATCTGTATATTGTGTGTTCACACCCCGAGTCATGTCGTCTTCAATCCCCACTTTCCCCTTTACCCTCTACTACTCATTCCCACTTCCTTTCCCTCTGGTAGTCACCATACTGTGCTCTGTGTTTTTTTCCCTTAATCTTCCTCTTCACATTTTTCACCCAGCTCCCCACCTGCCTCCCCTCTGACAGTTGTCGGTCAGCTCTCTTTATCTGAATATTTTTCTATTCTGTTTGTTAGTTTATTTAGTTCATTAGACTTCACACAAAAGTGAAACATATGGTACTTGTCTTTTTTCTGACTGGCTTATTTTACTTAGCAGAGTAGCCTCCGGGTGCATTCATGATATTGCCAAAGGTCAGGTTTCCTTCTTTTTTACTGTTGAGGATCATTCCTTTCTGTAAATAAATGTGCTTTGAGCTTCTTATGTTTATATTCTGATATTCTTCAAGCGTATGCCCAGTCAGCTTCCATACTCTCTCCTACTCCATTATTTTAAGCCATATTTTCTAAAATGAACCTTATAATTATTTCCCTAGCCTCTACCTTCTACATCAACTCACTATCAAACTGAAAAATACTTTTCTTCACATGTCCTAAGTGTCATAATCCTGTCCTAAGGATCACAATCCTAAAATTATTCCAAAAAGCTGTCATATAAATCATTTTTAGTCATTCTTATACTTTACCTCATAATTATTTTTAAAGATTTTTAAATTTATCTTATTTTTAGACAGAGGGGAAGAGAGAGAGAAAGAGAGGAAGAGAAACATCAATGTGGGAGAGAAACATTAATTGGTTGCCTCTCACACATGACCCAATGAGGGACTGGCCAGCAACCCAGGCATGTGCCATGACCAGGAATCAAACTGGGGACATTTTGCTTTGCAGGAGGATGCTAAACCAACTGACCTTTGTTGGTCAGGGCACCTTGTAACTACCACTGAAGGTCCCTATGCTGTTTATTTGCTTCCCATGTCTCTGCAACTCTCTGTGTTTTCTTTACTGCTGCCATGTTGTCTTTTAATATATAACTGTCCATGATATTTCATTACATTAATCTGGAATGATATTTTTCTACCAGTAGTAATATATTCTTTCAGGATCTCATCTTTGTTTTTTATATATTTGTTTTCCTTTATTTTTATGTACCCAAGCTCCAGGCACAACTGATCTCTTCTCCTTGAATACGTGGCACACTTTTGATACTGCCTAATATTTAGCATACACTTTTAATAACTTCCTAATATATTTCACCACACCTGCATTGTGTTGTTGGTAAAGGAATAACAGTTGTTATGAGGATGATGAAGAGGTTACCTTTCTATGTTTTTTGGTGGATGGCTTTGTTTTCTACGATGTTCAACAATAAGATCAGAACAGTTATTCACAGTTAAGTATTTTGGTGCATAGTTTTGTCACTAAACATGTCACTTTGCATTATAATTGCATATGTGCATACTCCCCATTCATCTCTATATGTCTCAAAATAGAGGTTTTGTGTTACTTATCACTGTATATCCAATGGCTACAAATAAATTCAATCACCGGCATATATAGGGTTCTCTAAAGGAAGAAAAACTGGACCAAAGGAGACATTTCAAACAAGTTATGGACTGATTCTCCTTTTGATCTGCACATAATGCAATGTCTGTCATCATTTACATAAATTACTGCTTAGCATATGACCACATGATTCCACAGTGTAGTAACTTTATGACACAGCAACTGAACCTAATGCAAAGTATGTCTTTGTTACAACAGTTCCTGGTATCCTCCAAATCTCAAAGGTCTTTAAATGAGGCTTTAACTTTTTCCTATGTTGCCCTGTGCCTATTCAAAGCGCAGGTTGTATTTATTGTCTTATTAGGACACATCTGAACACATTAAAGCTAATGGGGCACTCTTTCAACTTAATGGATGCACATTTAGATAACATGATACACACCAACCTGGCAGAATGCCTCTGTAACTTGTTTATACTTCTTGATGACTTTCCTGGTGTGAATTCCCACTGCAGAGGTGTATGTTCTGATAGTAGGGGAGAGCAGTAATGTCAGTGAAATGAAAGCAATGGGAATTGAAAGTTTGGAACTCATTCAGCTGGTGTTGGTGCTATAATTGAGGGGGAAAACTGAGTATGAACAGTGTGAGTAAAGGGATCATTAGAGATTTTCAGCTTGAACAACTAAGAGGATATGCCCATTATTGCCAAAGATTATTAGTCATTAATACATCTAAGTGTTATTTGGTTCTGTCTTCTATTGTACTCAAAACTCTACTTTGTGCTAATGTGAAAACCCTGTGAGGTACTAAAAAATAAGTATAAGATTGCTCATTTCATTGTAAAGTAGGTGAGATGTAATGAGGCAGCAAACATACTAAAAGGAACAAATCATGAAAAAAAGAAAAGGTGGATTTAATTTTGCTTTTTAATTGCCTTCTGCGTAATTTGGGAACAGCGTCTTAGCTGAGACAATTTCTTTAAGTATATATTTATAAATACTTCACGTAATTTCATGTGATACTTAAATTGCATAATAACATCAAATTTATAAACTTATGTATACATTAATATGTATTTCATTATACATATATAAAATCTCACAATTGTAATCTGTGTAAGATTTGGCATTACTATTATTGAAGGAATTTTAAAATTACTGTTTATCTTCCTTGTTTACCTAGAGGGACTCTAAATGTTTTTTTCTTACTGATTTCCTTTGTCTTTTAACTAAAGCCATTTAGAATCTTTAATATACAAACTCTAAAAGTAGAAACTTTATATATTTTAACAATATTTACCTACTCTATTTATAATATTGTATTAAAAGTTCAGTCTCTTTTTATTATATAAAAAAATGATGCATACATTGAAGAAAAAAAAACAACCAGCAATTCTGAACTAATTATATTATACACAAGTCATATTTCCTTTTAATGGATGATCATTAATTGATAGATTTTTAAGATCACAGAACATCTGAAAATGTTATAGTTGGAGACTTTAGCTTATTTAAGAGAAGATTAAACATCCTCAGTCATTAGGAACAAAATGCAGCACATTCTATCCAGTACCTATATTCTTAGCATATAACAGGTACCAGCCTCAAATCTTTTCATCCCAAGATTGTGTTCATGGCTTATGCCCAGAGAAAACGAAGGGGAAAGAAAGCATAATTCTGGGGTTGTGGTATTTTGCACACAAATTATTTTAAACTAGATTCTTCAACAAAACTTGCTTTGTAAGAGAAAGAAAGGAAATAAAAATAAAGTTTTCTTGTAACAACAGAAGGATCTTCAAAAATAGAATGGGAATAAAAGAAAAAGTATGTTGCATACAAGGGGGTTTTGGTTATATTTGTACAAGTCAAACTATCTGGCTTAATTCTATCCACTGTAATAACAAAGGATTTAGATTAGAACATTAGATCCCTTTCATACTTGATTTCCTTCATTCCAAATTTTTACAATATAGCCTCTTCTTAAAGTGATAACTTTGTTATATCTGCTTTGCCTGTCACTTTTAATGATTGATATGTGGACATGTGGGAAAGAGTAGATAAGAAGCCTCAGACTCTAAATAACAACAGCCCTTGACAGCTGCTCATTGTGTCTCTTGGGTAGTTGAGCCATGAAAACTGGGGGGTATGGGTTGGGTTAGACATTGAATCCTTGGTGTAATATCAGCCTTTATTCACAGTTAACTCTTTTGTACGAAACTGTGGTTGTCCCCTGAGTGCTGGTTTTTTTCTTCTGCTTTAAATGTAACTGAAAGTCATGTGTGGGCGATCATGTACAGGAGTAAAGGATGACTTATAGGTTAAAAAATAGTAACCAATTTTATTTTTCCTAGTGTTTGTTTTATTTCATAGTCTTTATTTTATAAACATGTATACTTATTACTAAACTATTATATTATGCACAATATTATGTTATGCACAATTTAAGTAACATTTGTTTTATTAATTAATGTATAGTTTTAAACTTTTTAATATTTGAGATAAAACACCTAAATCAATGACTTAATTCTATAGTTTAACTATAAAAATGCTAAGTGAACATACGCTAAAAAGATTTGTGATAATATTTAATTTTTTATTAAAGTATATCTGACATACAATGTTATATTAGTTTCAGGTGAACAACAGTGTGATTTCACATTTATATTTCTTAAAATATGATCACCATAAATCTAGTAACCATCTGCCACCATACAAAGCTATTAGATTATATTGACTACTTTCCCTATGCTGGTCAGTATATCTTAATGACTTATTTATCTCTAACCGACAATGTGTACCTCATCCCATGACTTATTTATTTACTCATTTATTTATATATGTATTTATAATTAGATGTTTGTCTTCTTTTCCTTCACTCTTTTTGCCCCATGCCCAAGCCCCTCCCTCTGGCAACCATCAGGTTGTTCTCTGTATGTATTTCTGTTTCTGTTCTTGTTTTATTTATTGTTTTTAGTTTCCACATATAAGTGAAATCATATTGTATGTGTCTTCTTTCTGTCTGACATATTTCACTTGACATAATGCCATCTAGGTTAATTCATGTTGTTGCAAAAGATAGGATTATATTCTTTTTCACAGCTGAGTAATATTCCATTGTATATATGTACCACGGTTCATTCAAACATCTGTCAATGGATACTTATGTTGCTTCCATATCTGGCTATAATAAATAATGCTACAATAAATATAGTGATGTATACATCTCTTTAAATTACTATTTTCACTTTCTTTGGATAGATGCCCAAAAGTAGAATCACTCAGTTTTATGGTAGTTCCATTTATAATTTTTTGAGGAACATTCATATTGTTTCCATAATGACTGCATCAATTTACAATCCCACCAACAGTGAATGAGGCTTCCCTTTCTCTACATCCTTGTTTTCTTGTTGTTTTTATTTTTTTGTTGTCATTCTTACCTTTTTGATAATAGCCATTCTAACAGGTATGAGGTGATATTTCTTTGTGATTTTAATTCATTTTTCCCTGATGATTAGTGATGGTAGGCATCTTTTCACATGTCTGTTTTCTATCACTATGTCTTATTTGGGAAAATATCCTTCTGAGTACTCTGCTCATTTTGTATTTGTTTGTCTTTTCAATGTTGAGTTGTATGAGTTCATTATATAGTTTAGATAGTAACCCTTTTTATCATATATATCATTTAAACATTTCTTTACATTATATAGTTTAGATAGTAACCCTTTTTATCATATATATCATTTGAACATCTCTTTACCCATTCAGTAGGTTGACTTTTTATTTTGGTGATATTTTTCATCACTGTACAAAAGGTCTTTTTAGTTTGCTATAGTCTCATTTGTTTCTTTTTGGTTTTGTTTCCCTTGTCCTAGGAGACCCATCCAGAAAATTATTGCTAAGAATGATGTCAGAGAGTTTACTGCCTATGTTTTCTCCTAATAGTTTCATGGTTTCTGGCCTTACATTGAAGTCTTTAATCCATTTTGAGTTTATTTTTGTATATGGTATAAATAAGTGGTCTAACTTTATTTTTCTTACATGTATCTTTCTAGATTTTCCAATAGCATTTATTGAAAAAACTATCTTTCCCCATTGTCATACTTTAGTTCTAGCCATCTGCATTTGTTGATTACTACATTTTTCAGACTATAAGATCCACTTTCCCCCCAAATTTGGGAAGGAAAGGAGGTGCGTCTTATAATCCGAATCTAGCTCACCTGGCTCGCTGGGGGTAGACAGGGTGGGCAGTAGCCTAAGTTATTTATGTTATTAAATATTTTACCACATTTTCTGTTTCAAGATTTTTTCCTATTTTTCTCCTCTAAGACTTCGGTCCATCTTATGGTCCAGTGCATCCTACAGTCTGAAAAATTCAGACTGTATATAAATTGCTTTATTAAAAATATAGACATTTTATTTGAAAAACTAACAAAGATGTCCCTTTCTTTCTTGATACACTTAAGAAAACCTCTTCTCTAGCTTGATAGATTGTGTTTTTTTTTCTCATCTAAAGAATGAGGCTACTTCAGTTATAGACAACTAATGTTTCTGAGATCACTGCAGATAACTCTTGAAAACATGAAATAGTAATTGAACAATAGACTGTTTTTGAACTCCTTCTGAATAAATGTTTATGAAATACCAAAAATCTGTTCTTTCAGAAGAGTATCAATTTTCAAATGAAGCACTATAACCCTATGATATTATTCCTAACACGAAACAAACCCTTTCATTGTATAGCATAATTTACTCTGATATTTCAGATTAAACAAAGATTCATTTAGGTACTATGAGCTATAATTAAAACAAATATGTCACATGAGCAAAATTCCATTCCACTTGAAATAACCAGTCTGAAGCATAATACCAGAGTTCCACATAACCGAGATAGTGCATAGAAAGAGAGAAGAGTTTAAGGAGCATACATTGGAAGAGATGATAGTGGGTTTGTGTTCTTTTTTTTTTTTTTAAAGATTTTATTTATTTATCTTTAGAGGGGAAGGGAAGGAGAGAGGGAGAGAAATATCAATGTATGGTTGCCTTTTGTGCCTCCCCTGCTGGGAACTGGCCTGCAACCCAGGCATGTGCCCTGACTGGGAATCGAACCGCGATCCTTTGGTTCACAGGCCCGCGCTCAATCCACTGAGCTACACCAGCCAGGGCTGTGTTCTTAAACATATTATTTAAAAAAGGCAGGGCCTCCATCTCTAATCCCTTCTTATTTCACTTTTATAGACCCCAAAGCCCTGTTGTAATATGTTAGAATACAATATAACTAATTATGCAGATAGAGTTTGTAATCTGGTAAATGCCTCTTATTTTCACTCAGCCAGCAGCCTGCTGAAAGAAGTAGATGAACGTTAAAATTACCAAAGGGTCTCCCCCCTAATTTAAAGTAATGGTGATGAGGGTGTGGGAGAAATCAGAGCCAGCCCCAGGTTGCAGAGATGAACTCAAAACTCTTTATTAAAATACTCAATTTCACTGATTTGGAATAATTGAAGAGAAAAAAGGGGAAAAAAGTGGCTATTATGTGGAGATGAGGTTTTCTCTGAAAAAAACAGTGACCTCAGGGTCTCCTCCACTTACCCTCCCAATGTCACTACTGGTTTAATTCATATTTCAGAAACTACATAAAGATCTATATCTATTCCTTTAAAATTATGATGATGAGGGTCAATTGACTCACATTTAAGAAACTGCCCTTACTCTGGTATTTAGATTTATATTTTTTCATGAGGTGGATGCATTAACTACCATTTATGTACCAGTATATAAGTAATAGATTCATTTTGTTTTATCCCACAGATTTTATATCGGGGTTGATCTTTTCTATGTAAATGGAAATCAGTTCTTCTCCTCTTATATATACTGATTATAAGGCTTATCTTAAATAGGAAAAGTATAAATCAGATTTAAGGAGATAGTGTGTTTACTATGTCCATGGTATTTAATATACACTTCAGAAACTAAAAATCTGTATAGATAGAAGCTTAGTTCTAATAAGATTTAACTCTTAAGTATAATATATAATTCTGAGTTGTGTCCTTTAGTACCACAATAAAACATATCGTGGAAGGAAAATATAAGTATTTAACTTAAGAACTTTGAAGTCAATATTGGTAGTAATATTCTATGAATCAATATGGAGGGTATACGATTTACTCACAAATCCTATTAGAATTGGAGCCTCTCATTAAAGGAAAGAATATCAAAATTTAATGAAGCCACTCAATTCAGTGTTCATTTGGGACAATAGACTTGTTTAGATTGTGAAATGTGTGGAGAACATCACAAATTCAAAGAAATATTTTTGTTCAGCTTGGTCCAAGGGCATGCTCATTGATTTTAGAAAGAGCAGAAGGATGGAGAGAGAGCTAGAGAAGCATTAATGTGAGAGAGAAACATCAATCAGTGCCTCTCACATGTGCTCTGACTAGGGACCAAACCCACAACCTAGGCTTGTACCCTGACAGGGAATTGAACCCACGATCTTTTGGTATATGGCATGACACTCCAACTAACTGAGCCACACTAGCTAGGGCCTACAGACATTTTATTATCAGTATTTTCATAATTTTTATGAATTTTATATGGTGGTTATACAATTAATATAGTTAAATGTATATCATTATAACGCTATATAATTAATATAGTGACGTAGTTACATTTTAACTATATATTAATTTGTTAAAAGGAGAAAACTGTGAACCTCTTCATAGCTAATAGGTATGTATACCAGGCGAAACTGGGCACACTATTACCCGTGTTTATCAATTTCATAATGGTACAGTGAAAATGATTGCTATTTAGCTCTTGCAATATGTGGGGGTTGGTTAGATGTTTGCGGTGACCCAGCAGGAGACTAACTCTTCATTTTTCAAACTGGTTTGGAAATTGAGGTTACATGCATCAAGAGCGTTTAAAAAGCTTTATCACTTTTGTAAAATGATTTCCTGGGGAGGGTAAGACTTGCACCCAAACCAGTCTGGAATGGCTTGAGCAAGGAGATGGGGAGTTTATTGTGGTTTGCAGGTGAAGTTGGGTGAGGTGCCCGCTCTTGGGCCAGGGTGTGTGTGGTTTGTTTTTCTACCAGTGCAAGGGAGGATGAGGGGCTTTCTGGTCATCTTACCCAGATGTAAGTCTAGAGGTCAAGGGATGTAGGTGGAAACTAGAAGACATCAGCAGGTAAACATTAAAAATGAGCCAGACTCCATTACAGTAGGATGCGTGATTAGAATTCATAGTACCTGTTTCTCCTCCTAGTTCTAAAATGTACTGGCTATGTGATGATGAAAAGCCCATTAGCCAACCTAATTGTTGTGATAATTAAGAAGGCTTTGAGAAGAAATTTTAAGATAAAAGTCTTAGAATCTTTTGAGGCATTACACTAGTGGACCCTAGGCGGTCTGTAACCCATAATACGCATGCTTAAGTTATGTTTGCTGCCTCATGGTCTCATTCTGCCTAGACACAGGGTAGCCTGGGGCCAGCACTCACTCCATCCCTTTTTGTGTGAACTTGAGCAGCACCCAGAGTCTCTTGGTTCCTCAGCCTCCACATCCTTAAAATGAGAATATTCGGACCCTGCCTCATAGAGTTGTGAAGATTAAATTAGTTTCATGTACAATACTGAGAACAAGGCCTCCCATATAGGAAGCATTTTGCATGTCTCACATACTTATCGGAAGAGTGGTGAAGAAAAAAAAACACAGAGTTTCCATTTTTGTGAAGATATCATCTCAGGGAGACAGTAATATTTGTGTTTGCAGTCCCTGAAAAAAGTAGTTCTTTAGTTCAATTTTATCTATGTTTTCTTAATGTTATTTTATAATGCATTTAAGTGAACTCAACCCAGAATAAAAATTAAAAACATCATATAGAAACATAGAACATCTTTTCTTGTTGAAAGTAAATAATTCATCACAGGGATTCTATTGATTCTTTTTATAAACACCACTTATTATTCCACCCCCTGTTGTTCTGAACTTGTCAGCAGGTTCTTTAAACGTAGCACATTTTTGTTAAAGTAATAACTACAGGGAAACTGCATCAACAGTAATTTCAACATAGGGGAGTCATGGATCCCCCTTTTAAAATGTGGGAAATAGATATTTGCCTTGGAGTTACCTAAATTAATAACATAACTGGATTTATCAACCTAGTGTCATTGAGGCAAAGCCCTGGCTTTCAAAACACACACACGCACACACACACACAGACATTTTCACACCTTAGCAATCAACACTGGATTTCCTACAGGCTTTTGATTTTGCTTTGGGTAGATGGTTTTTACTGTGTATTAGTGACTTCCTTTTCATCCATTGATATTCATGTATCATTAAGGTGTAACTCCGCTTGGATTTGAGAGTGCAAAGGAGGAACAACAAAGCTCTGAGCACTCGAAGGACACGTGTATGCTATTTATATAGTTACAGTTGCAAACCAATTTCTTCATGAGCTCATGAAAATCCTCACTGAACAATGGCATGTGATATGATGTCTCTGTTGAGTATTCTTCAAAGTTTAAGCCTCTATTCATTCTCCTTTAGCAATTTCTCCAAGATAAAGTTGTAATCTTGGAAATATCCTTCCACCCCTCCTCTCAGACTCCTCATTTTTAAACTGGTTCAATCCATAAAAAGTCAGTTAGAAACCTCTTGAGACATAATGTGACTTAAAATGTGAGAGGACGTAAACTCGCTGGGCAGATACTATGAGTAGCTGGTACATGATTGGCCATAGTCTCTCTCTATGGTCATGACGATGAGTAACATTATACGTGATGCAAAATCTATCATGAATGCCTGAGAGAGATCACTCTCAGAAAACTGCTACTTACCTGAGATTGGCTACTAGCATGAGAAATAGGATGTAGTTTTCAAGCCACTGAGAATGTTCACAGATATTTTATGCACTATAACTTCATTTAACCTGATGGCTAGAGCAATTTTTCAAGTATTTAAAGATAATTATAATGTCTCTTCTTCTCTTCCTGAGGTTAAATAATTCTAATACCTTCAACATTTACCTTTTTCAGAGTTGTCCAAACTGATAATGTTCTCTAATCCGGTGGCATTAAAACCTTTGCAGCACCAAACTTTCCTGTTTGGCTTTTCTACTACATTCAAAATCGTATTCTTTGGGTTTCTTATGATTATTTACAGACCATGTTTAAGTCTGGTGCTTTTATTTGTGATCACATTTACATGGAGACCAAAAAAAGATTCATGCAATGAAACTGTCAACAAGGTGAAATTTCCCTTGAATAAATGTCCATAAACTCAACTATATATCATTGTTTTACATATTTCAGGGATTAGTCATTTCATCAGTAAATGCATTTATCCTGAAACAAATAAAACATGAACTACTTGAAATTTTGAATACTTTCCATAATGAAATTCCATTGTATTCTCTGCAACTTGAGTCATCACTATGACATTAAATTAAATACCAAGAGGGTCCTAAAGCAACCGAGTGATGGGTTCACAAATAGAGAAGACTGGACTCACCACCAACAATTTTCATCATAAGACCATTGAAATAGGTCCTTGACTTTTTTAAGTTAAAATCACTAGATATTAAAAAGTGACCCCTGCTTGAACTTTGAAACTGTGCCACTTAAATGAACTCCTAGTCAGCTTTTGAAGGGCAGCCTGACTCTCCTCTGAGGAGACTGAACAGAATTATACTCTACTCTAGACTTGGACATGATGTGAATAAAGTGAAAACTATTTTAGAAGAGGCGTATTTTTCCCTCATCCTGTAAAGAAACTGCAATTGGTAATTCAGTCCAGCTTTTACTACGAATGTGACAATGTGACTAGGTGATCGCTATGACCCCACATACATAAAAATTAATGAATATAGGGTAATGTGTTGAATATATTTTCTAAAATCACTTGCCATGGACTTTAGAGTGAGAATGTGGTACCCTGTCCATCAGATTCTAACAGGAGTATTTTACTGTTCCCGATTCTGAAGGCAGATGGGATATAGTGAGTCAATATATTTTCTGTGAATGTAGTACAGAGGCAAAAGATGGTGAGTAGTTGCATTTTGGTTATAAAAAATAAATCTCAACCTTCAGGTATTTTTCAGAAAAGAATGAGCTATACACATTAGAATATCTGTCCTCAAATATGATGGCACTAGCTTAATTCTTTGTTATTTTCTCAATCATAACCTGTCCTAACTTTGTATGAAGGAAGTGAAATGAAACCATTCCCTAAAGAATAGAATTTTAGTCTAACATGCTCCTCAGTAAATGCAGGTTAGCATCTGGTCTACCTCCTTTCCTTTCCTTACCTTCTCTCCTCTCCTTTTCTTTCCTTTATTAGCTCCCTGCCCTCAACCCAATGGGGAAGCAGTCTTCTAAGTTACAAAGTGAGGGTAAATGATTTTTCTATATCTTCTAATTCTAGAAGTAAGTACATAGGCTATGCGACCATGTTGCTACTGCCATGACCAGGGACAGTGAGACAGGAGAGCAAATGAGGTACAATAATTAATATGAATGTTTACTCAATGAAAGTTATACATTTTCAAAAGTCACTTTTCCTCTATACCCGCGTGTAAATGTACATGATGTACATTATTTGGCTGGTTTACTTTAATTGCTGAACCTCAGTCTAAGTTATGAGTTAAAATGTATTTTATCAAGTGGTTAAAATATGTACTTAATAGTTTTTTATTTTATTTTCCTAAAAGTATAAAGAAGTAAGCCACTACTTCATTAAAATGCACAAAATGAACAAGAGACTAACATAGGAAATAATAAGGAATTTATTTTTTGTAAATAATAATGGAGATAAAAACATAGTGAAATAATTGTGCATTTACATCTGTGCTTTCGGTATACTTTAACTTATTTTTATTGTTTAATTTTGGATTAAAAGACATGTAGCTATTAGTTCTCTGATATACTTACATGGTTTTCTGTTGTCTTCTCTTTTTTAAAATTTGGGAATTTTAAAAATTATGTCAGCAGTATCAGTCAGGTGATCAATATCTAAGGTCATAAGATTAGGTAATTTTGTCTTTTATTTCTTTTGGATAGTTCCTCACAAATAAAATAGCAAATCACAAGGGAA